>NMRA01000052.1:486721-793038 GCA_002633005.1 Phoronis australis
TTCGAGTTGGAAGGAATTAAACACATCGACAACCTCCTAAGGTGTTCCTCTATGCGCAAAAGGTATTTGTAACAACGTGACTTTGATGGTTTAGTCGGTGCGAGGCATAATTCGCCGAAAAGCTTCCGGCGTACAGAGCGCCTATAGCCTCTACATCGCCTCTGCTTCGGGCCAACAGAGGCGATTGTCATTGCCTAGTGTATCGGCTGCAGGGCCGCTGAATATATATTCATGTTACGCCCTCACTGGGCATCAGTATTCTAGTACCAGTAAACTAAATTTCAGAATCAATTTTGCTGCTGCGAAGCTGTCATCATCTCCCGAGAGACATCGCAAAAAATTAGGAAATGGCGCGAGCGCGTGACAAAAGGGTACTATTTTCAAAACGACGAAACATATTGTTACAAAAGGCGAAGAATTACGTAAGAAAATGACGTTTATTAGATTTTATTTAACTGGCCAGTTTTTACCCACATCGGCACTAAGCTGTATATTTAGTATACAGCTTTGTGCCAAGGCTAGCTCAGTAGACACAGTTAGCTCTTGTACAGTAGGAGCTTCATACAGCGGAAGCTTTTTGACGAATTATGCCTCACATCGACTTAAACATCAAAGTCGCGCTGTTATAAATACCTTTGCACATAGAAGGACACCTTGGGGGGCTGTCGATGTCTTTTAATTTTGTCTAACTCGAGCAAATACTACCGTTATCAAACTTTTTCTTCAAGCAGTCCCTCTTTCAGTTCCCAAAACCAGTAACTGGCCCTTTCTACACTGCACACGCTAGAGGATATGACATCATACCACCTGCTGCGCGAAGTTTTAAAAATGTCCAGTTTCCGATTTTGAGAATTGAACGAACTACGAAGAGAAAGAATTCTAGTGAAAACCATTAATAAAATATATTTTAGTCCTTCCAACTACACCAAATAGTTATATGTAAACCACTGGTATTTGTCAACAATCGGGTTATTCAGTTTTTTCCAGTGCGTTTTATTCTTCAATTTTAAGGTAAATTAGTTGGGCATTCCCAAAGGAGGAACAATGCTCCTCATCCTCATGTTAGCCAACATTACTCCTCCTCATGTTGGCCGTAACTTTGGTATTGCCTAAGTAATAGGTTGTTAATCCTCCTGAGCAATTTGCCAGAGTAGTCTCAGGGAGCTGGAGATATCTTAAAGCTTCGTTTTGCCTTGTTTAGCAGGCGGAAAAAGGAAAGTGAAATTTGACCTTTTATTGATAAATTTGGTGTCCCTATTTGTTGCGGTGTCAAGGTTCTATTTCCATTAGCGGTCACGCAAAATTAGGGTGCAAGCTCCGCGCATAGATATCTGCAGATAGGCGTATCTATTGTTCACTTTTTTTTCTTATAATAAAGATTATGGTAAGTATTTATCGGTAACCGGCTGATGGGCTCCCAAGGTATGATATCCGTGCGACCTATATTGTTATATCCAACAAAGACGCAACAAAGGAAAACAACGGTAGGGTCTCATAGGCGATAACCTTCTTACGCGCTTATGTCCGTCACATGCATCCCGCAAATTAACCAATAGCTTGCAAAATCCATACGACATCATTTGGCATGGGTGGTCAAAAAGAACTTTGAAACTAATAGCGACTCTAAAGTAATTGCTGAGACTTTACCATTGCCATTCATGATAAGGAATTATGAGATCGATTTTATGAGAGTAAAAGGACGAATTTTATTTTAGTGTTAGCCAACTAAATGACAAAATGCAGAGTTATAAGAGATAGCAAACATTTTTGATGTCACCTTTTTGTTTGCCTGTAATGACATTCCTGGTAGTTTGTGAATGTATTCAAACCTTAACTCCGAATAGATAAAAAGCTGTTTGCACTACAAAGGGCAGAGCACCATGCTGCAGTGAAGAAAGTGATGGATTTAGACTCGTACGAGAAACAGTACAAAATGGTGAACGTACTGCTACAGAAGTTGTTCTCGGTGAGTCATGCATTACTGTAAAAGAATGAGGTCTTGTAAGGTTACTGAGGTTGCTATGCTACTATGGTAACGGAATGAGGCAGGAGCTCCACCTGTTGACTGTACAACTAAACAGGAGTAGCTGTTGCTGTTTATCTCTGTTTAAAAAGGAACAAATACGATAAAATCTCACCAATTGAGGACGCAATGTGGCCAACAAGTGACATGTATTGCCTCGGATTTTCTGAAAAAGATGTAACATCAACATAATGCTTTGCCAGATTCTTCACCATAGCTACCACCAGGCAATATTTTGAAAAATTGCAAATATTCGCAACATAGCTAAAAGATCTTAAAAATGAAAAAGGGGTTAATTAAGGCAATTATCATTATCCTACATTGATGAAATTTTACTGTACATCAATTAGTATTCATAAACGTCACTTACAGTGGCGTTCCATCCAAAAAGTGAACTTTGAGATCCTTTGCTGCTGTGCAATTGGTCTTAACCTGTTCCTTACTGAGGTGAGGTGAGGTGTCTCAGCTTGCCAAGAACTGTCAACTTGTAAATGATTTTAGCAATGCACGGTGCATTAAGTGACACCGTTACATGCCAACTTGTAGACGCCGCCCTTAGCAATAACAAACGATGGGATGAAGTATTTTTGTATTAGGGAAGTATAAAGGATCTAAATTACTGTTTACCGGACCACGTTGCCAACTGGTATGCCGGATTTCATTTAATTTGCACGCGGGCGGTTGGCGTTGCTTGGTTTCTCCATTAATTTTGCACAGCGGCCCGCAACAAAGTTTGTATATTTGTTTGTAGCACCCAAATTATCAGGGAAAATGCATTTAATTTAGTTTGTACAAAGGGGAAAATTACCATAGTTTACATAGCTGCTTTGCATGGTCTGCTGAAATGATCTTTATACTTTAATAATTGAAAATGGTGTCAATTTGGGAAATTTACAGTCTTTATTGAAACAGTGTGTTTATGTAAACTTGGCACTTGTAAAAGGCAGTTGTGGATTGCTACGGAAACTACTGTACGTATACCTCATCAACAGGTAATGCAAGAGAACAAGGTGAAACTGATGGCAGGTGGGTTCACGCCTGGTGACCCCATACCACAGGATAACGACCTCCGCGATGGTAAGTGAGGCCATTTGTGCTGGATACGTGGTGAATTGTCTCTTGTCCTTGTTGCATTTACAAATGGTGGTGTAATGATTTGAGTGACTTGCTATGTTGTGTTGTGTTGTGTTATCCTGTGTCATGTAACTGTGGTCTTCATTATTTCATTATCCGAACTCCCTGTCGTATCTTTAATAAGTACGCTAATCCATATGCCCATATTCCTTTGAACTTAGTGTAATTCAGCATTAGTGCCATTGGACATTGGTTGTTAGATAACTTCTTCCTGTGTATTCCTTTGAGTGTTTCCGCCCTCAAAGTGAAGAATGAATTTAATTAGTTGATATGGTTTCAAGTATTTATTGACAAAGATGGATCTTCGTGCATTAGTCCATGTAGTTTGCCACAAAGTCCGTCTAAACTTTGATACATCTTGGCCAGATTTATTCAAGCTTTGAGTTGGTTGTTAATTGAAACGAATTTAATGTTTAAATCTGTTGTTTCAGCCTTCTCTGTGATCCTTGAGAACACGGCCATATTTGGTGACATCGTACTTCGTCTGCCACGCATCACCCATGTACTCTACGATAAGAACAACGAATGGCAGGTGCTTGCCAAGTGGGGCGTCGGCTTTTGCAACGAGAGTGGGATATTTGATGATGGGCCGAATGCAAAACTTATCAGCCTTGTAAGTGTATTGGAACAAACCTTCACTAAGTGTATCAAACCTTCACTAATGTTCTGAGCTCTAATAGGTGAACACAAAATAACCAACTTCGGACTCCATGCAAGAGAAATCAAGTTTGCAGCTGCGAATCTAGCTACAATCGAAGACACTGAAGTCCAAACAATACATAGTGTTGTGGTTCAGTAGACACGAAAGGTACTTAGAGTAATTACTGTTTCCTGTCATGATGAGGAATTGTACCACTCTGTACTTATTGTATTCAGTCATCATGTCTAGGAATTCTGTGTCATTTTGTCTGCATTTGCTGTGATTAGATCCCGAAAACGAACTCGTTCTGTAATTGAAACTGAAATACGAACATTAGTATTACTTGATGTGGCGCGTTAAGTTTTGAAACAAGAACAGTCAGTCCGGGATGTAGTGTTGGAATCCACAAGTGTTTTGGAGCTGTTGACCTTTACTGCATTGTGCGGATCTGAGCAAACTTTCAAGTTATTTTTTGTGCTTTTGCATGTCTATTTAAGTTACACTCTTTAGTTTTGCACCACATTGTGCCTTCAGAAAGCACTGTCAAAGTTAACAAATAATCCAAACCATATCGTTGTTGCTCTAGATCGCGATTGGTACCTGCGTGGAGATATCCAGTCAAAGTGCGCCACATTAGTTTACGAAATAGTTTTCAAGGTGACTTAGTTATTAAACTGTTGTAACTCCTCTATGTCATGTTACTCACTTGTGTCTGTTCTCACCTGTGTTTGCAAAGTCTATCAATTGTTCCCTTATTTTAGATGGCACAAGAATTGGAACTAGTAGAACGTGATCCAAACTTCGTCAATCCTTATAAAGCTGATGATGATGTGAGTTCTGTCATGTGCTTCACTTAATACAAAAGACAAACTTTCAGACATGTAATAGTCACTTTAAGGGGTCCCACATTTTGAGAACCAGTTTTCTCCTCAGAATAACTGGCGTCGAACTGGTTTTCAAAATCCAGGATCCTTGTGAGTGGCAGTTGTTAAATGTGCTTTCAACCTGTTTTTGTTATGGGCCGTTCCAGCAAAATCTGTGTGGGAGGGGGGGGGAAGGCAACCGAAATAAATTATGGGTGGTTGCGTTTAATTTAAATTCAAAATGGCTGGTGGTCGTACTTCAAAAAAATTAAAATTTACAGGTCGTTGTTGTTTCATTGGGCCATAAATGTTTGATAGTGGGTAATTTTAGTAAATTTTATAAACAATCCGCACAGAATCAAAAACTGAAACAAAAATGCAACTTGCAAAAAGCTCCGACTTTTTCACTCCCTCCGATCTCCTCATTGGCATGTTCATAACACCATTTAACCACAGGTGCTCAAATTTCTCTATGGCTAATAACCATATATAAGAAACATATGTTTTCTTAGTAATGAATGACGTTAGTGGTGATGGAGGAACAGATAAACTCAAGCGCCTGTGCAGTCAACCACAAGAACAAAAAAAAATTACGGGTGGTCGCATTTCAAGCTTATAAAAAATTACGGGTGGTAGGCTGAAGAAATAAATGAAAAATATGGGTGGTTGGTGCGAAAAAAGGTGCCTTCCCCCCCTCCCATACAGATTTTACTGGAACAGCCCTATGGACAAAAAGTTATTAATTGTAGTGTTACAACAAATGTTTGTTCGTTAATGATTTGATATACATCTGAGCATTGGAAACGAGGAGTATGTAACCATGCTTACAAGTATATTTGGAATTTTTTTAATGAACCATTTGTCATGATGGAAGCTGTGTTCAGCACATTGTTTTTCACGACTTGAGATTAACAATAATTCATTGCATTGTAACTCGTTGTCTGCTTTTTATAGTTGGATAAACTGATTGATGATGAACTGTCAAAACAAAAAGCTGGCTTAGAAAAGAAGTTAAAGAAGAAGAAAAAGCGAGAAAAGAGAAAGGGACCTCGTTTGTCAAAGGCTGAATTATGACGTCTCCGAGCTTGTAGCAGCGCTGTTTGTCTCCAGGTGCTATGTTGTCCCAATTCCCAAGGTCAGTAATACGGGTCAGACTGGCTGGTTGCAGTACGGAGTACATAAGGCCTCGCTTTGCTATTAAACAAAATCCCAAGCGTCGTAGAAATGTTCGGGTCATTGGAACATGCTCAGAAATATGGTAAAACTTTTTCGTTTTTGATTATGAATTAGTGTCCTGAAAATTGAAAGCCACGTGTGTGAGAATTTTTGTTTGAGACAATCATCCCAAATTTAAGGGATTGTTTTTACGACTAAAAAATGCTGCTGTCTCGAATCAAAAAAGAATTATAGTATCAGGGGTTAGAATTTTCCTCCTTTTCCTCTTTTTTGGTTTCGATTTCCTCTAATTTTGGTTTGAAATTCCTTTTCTTCGTTTCTTTTTTATCATTATTATGACTTTATTCAAGCATAAAGATTTATTTAAGTTACATTTCACTACACAAAAAACATTTCTGTGACACAAGCCTATACACCACCTGGAATTTTTTTCCTCTTTTTGTCATTCGTGATTCCAAGTCCTGTAGTTTTGCTTGTTGTAGAAATCATACAACATGTTATGGGTTTTATCATGTTTAGAGCTGTTTGTGCGTGCGATAGCCAAATTATTACACCACTGAATGCTTCCAAATGAGGAGTAACAAACACCAAATGAAAGTTTTTATTGCTCATTATTGAAAAAAACGTGTGTGCTACGAGGTTGTTGCTGCCAGTGCGATTCATACATCATGTCTTGTTAATATGAGCATCATATGAATTGCACAATTAATCATTAATAGAGACAACCTTATAAGAAGCGTAGGGACTCGAAGAAGAAAATTTTCTGCGTTGATATGTTATTTTGGAATGTTGTGAATTGTCCAGCTGTAAGTTGTTCACATTTTGTTATCTATGACTGCTGTGTCGGTGTAGTGGCTGTTAGTGCTGTCAAGTTTCTAGTAAAAATAATTGTGGCATGTTGCTGGGCAGACAGTGACAAAACACCAACTCGCATTTGCACGTGCTCTTTATACCTGCATTGGGGACAACTTTGGTCTTCTCTCTTGATTGAACTGTTTATTTATTGGTTCTAGACGGATCCTCCATGGCCGAACAGATTTAGACAATCTGTAAACAAGCAATATTACACCCTCAGTATTTCAATCACCTCATCCATATTATGTGGGTCGCCCCATCACTAGTAGGCGCAACACTGGCAAGATTGCTATTTTACGATTTAACACTAAACACTGGTCTCGACGGTGACATATGTTACGTACCACAGTGAAGTAGAAAGAACAAGTTTTCAAACAAGTAAAAAAGTATAATCTAAACAACAACAAATTCAACATAAAAAGCCAGTGAGTGAGGAATTGAGTGAACTTTTACTTAAAGAGATTTTTCCAAAGACTCTGTCACTGTTTGAATACATACTTCAGATTCCTCTTCTTTCAAACCATAGATGCGTAGACTATTCCTTCTTGAATACTGCTCAAGAGAATTCACCTTTTCCTTCAAGACCTCATTTTCCCTTTTAAGTTTGACCAGTTCCCGCAAATCAGTTACTTTGTACTTCCCAGAAATTTTACCTGCTCTACTTAAACTAGCAATACTGTCACAGGCTCCACTACAGGAAAACTGAAACAGTAATTGTTCCTATTGGATCTACCACCTACTCAATGTCTGAAAGATCGGAATCATCCGAAAAGTCCACCTGTCTGTTCCTGTATCGTTCAAAGTATTCCCGTCAGGTCCGATAGTTTGCAAACACAGTGACATTTGTCAAAATCTAATTTCCTTTTCAAACGCTGGTTCTCCTTTCTAGTGTGAAGTGATTGCAAGTCTGTTAGTTGTGGCAAAAGTTGAGCTGCAGTCATTGAAGACGACGATTCAACAGCAGTTCAGCAGGGCTGTAACCACATGATAAAGGAGTTGCTTTGTAGCAAAGTAACGCAGGATAATAATGGTCGGCAGATTGCAACAATCTCTTCAATGTGCCAACTGCTCGTTTCACTTCCCCATTCCCAGATTATAACGATCTTTGTACTTCCCGGAAATTTTACCTGCTCTACTTAAAATAACAATGCAGTCTCGGGCTCCACAACAGAAAAAATGTGAACAGTAATTGCTCCTATTGGATCTTTCACCGCCTTCACGTCCGAAAGGTTGGAATCATCTGAAAAGTCCACCTGCCCGTCCCTGTATCATTTAAAGTATTCCTCATCTACACTGCTGTGCTCACTTTATGTCATGTTTGTTCTTTGTAATCCTGTACACCACGTCACAGATGCTTAACAAACAAAAATAGCGCTGTTTGTATTTTCCATTGCAACATGACATTACAACACCACGACACTTAAATGTGTAAATAACTTTGCACAGCGATATTTATTGTTAAGAAAATAGCAATTATAATTACAATAAAGAATTTATACGGTATTATTCAGATTGGTTGGCACATTGCAAATTTCTCTTTAAGAAGACAAACGATTACAACAGTCTTCAATCTTACGCAGGTTTGTCCCCTTTTCTGATCCGTCTCAAGTTGCTTAAGAAACCTTATCCTCTTCTGGTCATGACCGGCATGCTCCATAAAGTTCTTTAATGTCCCCCACAACTGCTCTCACCTCTAGTAATTCCTAAGGTGGATCTTGCCATGAGATATGCAGCATTACGTGAGGACCTCATCATTAGTTTTGCCCTTGTAAATTCAACAATAGTTAAAAGTGCTCCTTTGTGAGACTTGACTGCACTCTAGAGCGACTACACCAACAGCAATGTTTTCTTTACAACAAGAGTATGTTAGTACGTAATTAGTAAGAAAAGTTTTCTGGAAGCTTATTCATAACTGTAAGTGTGTGGTTATGACATATTTGGCATTTTTAAATATTTTGCTGTTGTAGCCATGTTAACTTATGTTTGTTTTCTGATTGACTAGTGGTTGAAATGACAAAATCACAGTAACTTTTGAGTGTGTCTGCATTCCTATGTTTTGATAATATGTTACTGAACAAAAATATGTCTGAAAACGTCAGCTTATTTGATTGACAACTTAATGTGATATTGTGATTCTGTTGTTGCCAGCTGTTTCTAGGCAGGTATTGTATGTTGTGGTCAAGTTGTTACGAGCAGGGTATGCCAGATTAAAGTGAAGTCCGATGATGTTTGTACTTTCATCTTTCATTGTTATTATTTAAAATATCATGCTCAGTCTCAAGATATTATCACTGTTGTCTATCATTGAACAGTTAGCACGGGAGGCTTCTGCATTGCAATGGCCTTTCATGGATGTACTTAAATCTAGTGAAAACGAAAATAGAAATTCTGTCAGCATGTCTTCCTGAAAATGAAATCTCAATGACCCTGAAGCTTATGTATGAAAATATATATTTACACTCACGATTTTAGATTTTATGGGCGGGATGCCCGCTGCTAAGTCTGATTGTATTTTTGTGTCTGACCGGTCGTCTCGATGGCTCGGTGGCTACAGCGTCTGCATGGAAGGTCCTGGGTTTGAGTCCCGGTCAGTGGCAGAAATCTCCAGACTTATGTTAATTAGGTCATGTGATGTGGCCAATAGGTGGCGTGCAGACAATGAAGCTTGTGCACCATTTCAAACCGTTAATGCTCTCCTGTTAAACTCACCTGTAAGTTAGGGGATTCAACTCCCAAGATATATTTAAGTGTACATTGATTGACACTGCTATGCGTGAACGCATTGACTTGCCTCGTTATTTGCATAAACATGTTACAAAATGTTGATTTTGTTTTTATTGTGATACACCTTTACTTTAAATAAAATTTGTAAAAATGCTTAGTTTGTTTTTAGGTGTCCTGTTGCATGTGACTGAGCACATTTTGCCACTGTAGCAATATGTGTGTGTGCCGGACATCCGTCTGCCAGAAGTCCGTCTGCCAAACAAAAAGATGAGGGCACAGGGCCAAATCTCTGAACTCAAAGCTCTACTCAAGACTCAAAGTTTAGCCAATGCATGATAGGCATTCGTATTTCCAATACTCAAAACGTGCCATGCAATTGGCAAATTTTTATTTGAGTTGAGTACACAGATTGGGCCCTTGACCGCCAAGCTTTATTGAGGCCTTCAGGTTATTCGATTTTTTTAGAAAAATAAAGATCAAGAAATTTTCTGTCTACTATCAGCTAGTTGTAGTGTGTTGTAGTCTATAGAGGTCATAAAACATTTGGTAATAAAGTTTTCACTATTTGGAGCAAAACAATCCATCCTATGAAAAATGGAAAGTGACAGTTTTGGCAATTGCTTTACATAAAAGTGCAAAATAAGAATTACTGTTGTCAAGTCCCTCCACATTGAAACAGACGTCATGCCCTCTACAGTCCAGTCAAGGAATTAAAAGTTTCCAGCATTGTGAAAAAATAGCTGATTTTTTAGAATAAAAAGTGCAGGGTAGGTATGTGTTGCAAATGAACTTTTTTATTAATCCGAGGAAGGCATTGCATATTAGGACTTGTGAGTGTGGGCGGAAACGTCAGACTTTGTGCTTTTCTGTAAGTGATTTACCTACTGAACGTTTTTTAGTTGTCAAAAGATACCACACCGTTTTAATCGGTAATTTCGACCAATCCTCATTCTGTGCCCTGCTAGTGCATCAGTTCAATGATAACAATAGTATTCACTTGAAACGCATGCCCTATTGTGTCGTAAAATGGGTACTGCCGTCCTTAGCGAATGGTCTTTCCCTACTGGTTGTCCTACAACTTTCCTAAAGCGTAGGTTACTTTCGTCTGTATAGGACTTAGTGAGGAGTTTTCCGACATTTGCTTCAAACGTAAGAGGGTTGACGAAGGTTACAGAGCATTGCTTTGTTGTAGAGAACTGGACGGGAATTTTCAATATCTGTCCATAGGGCAAACCTAGCTTTGGCATCTTTTTATCAGGATTAATTCTATTAGAGGCTGGACGGGATGCAAGACGAGCCATTAAATTACCAGTTTTGCAGTGGGGTGTCTATACGATTCAATTAAAATCAGCGTGAACGCCATAATTTTGTCTTGCTAAATTACTCTGCCCGACTTGCCACCAAAAATTTGAAATTGCAGAAGCTTTTTCATTTTTACAATTATGGCAAACAGTACTTTTGGAACCCGTGATCAGAAGAGAACATTGCGTGTGAACTCTTACACATCACACTGGCCAAAAAATGGGTGATCAGGCAAAATCTGTTGCATGGAGACACAAGATACAGCAACTCTGCACTTGTTTTGCACACAATATGGTCGACAGGTGAAATTCTATTTTCTTAAATTTATCCACAAAAGAAAAGGTACTACCATAATCTATCACCTGCGTAGTTTGTACTTGTAGATGTTGTAAAACACTGGTTTAAGTTTTTATTACTTGTATCAAGTTTTTCAGCCTTTGAAAAAGGTAAAAACAACTTCTTTAGCAATTATTTTTGTGTGAAATAAGAGAACTATAGTAGTTTATGTTACGTGCTCAGTATAATTGTTTCTAAAAACTCAAACACCGAAAATTCCTCAGACGTATTGTCAATAAACAGTTGTGGAATCAAAAAAATTCACTTTGTTCCGAACCTTTCAATGGTTAGAGAAATGGGCGATTCGTCAGCATGGCCTATTTGAAAAAACCAACTCGACCCACTACGGTTCTGAGGCCCACAAACGAATTTGAGGAAGAGATTACTTTATGCACAGTTACTAGTGCTTGATATGAGCCAGGTAACATACAAAAAAGAGTTTTTGCTTACAAAGGTAAATATTTTACATACCGGTAGTTCCTGTTTCCTGTATTCATTAGTGGCAGTTTCATTTTCAAGATCGCTACTAACAAAAGGGTTGATATTGCCAGTTATGAAATGAACACAAAAAGAACATGAAAATATAATTTATTTAACCAGAACATATGTTACAATAAATAAATATACATATTCAAGTGGCCATAGACCTGCCTTCCCTCCAAGAAGAGAACTTTTGACTGACCACAAAATATGGCAACATAAAATTGGTCTGCACTTGTTTTTTACTTTGATGAAGGGGGATTGCAAAAAATGACAGTGTTATTTATTCCTTGAGAATATGCTGGTCCCAAAAATGACACCCCCGGGCCTCACGCGATAACCGGCCTCCAGCAATAATTGGCCTCCAGCAATAATTGGCTTCAAAGTTTGACAAGGAAAATTTTGAGACCAATTTCATTCATGTGTCGAGTAAGTGGTCTAAATCGGAAGTTTTTTGTGATGGAAGGTGGGATTACTGTTGTCATAAGTAACAAAATAAATCTCCAATTTTTAGCCTTGCTACTCAAACATTAAAAATACAATTCGGGATCAAACTTGATTGACAAGCAATTCAAACACACCAAATGTTCACCTTCATTCAAAATAGTGCATGACATGATGAACGTTACATGTATAACAGTGCAGTACATAAAATTTCCAGGAAGTGAAATCAAGATTTCTTCATAAGATAAAGCGCACACATTAATGCTTTGGTCTAATACAGCCATACCAAAATGTTTTGAGAAATTTTGGACATTTGCAACAGAGGAAGTAGCCTTTGAGTTATTGAGATGTTACCATTAGGTACAAAGTGGTTTAAAAACAATGTAAAAGCACGCACATTCCACATGCATGCCAGGAAGACGGGGGTTATGTCACGGTTCCCCCATCTAAAATTATCAATTTCACAATTCAAGATCACATTTTAGTTTGGGTGGGAAGTGTGAAAAAAGAAATGGTTTGGTGTCCCAAGATAAATGTGATTGGGATAAAGACTATGCGACCTTGCAGAGATTCTTCCACGTTCACTACAGATCCGTGCTGACCGTGACGACCAAGGGTACACAAATGAAAATAGTGCCGACATTCATGACCATTCACGAAACATTCAACAGGGAAAGATTTCAGTTGCTACAACCACAACATTTATGAATAGACTGTTGCTTTCCACTGACGGTTTTTATAGACTCTTTGAAATACATGAAATCATCTTTGGCTGGTTACTGTGGTAACAAATCTATCAGCTGTTGTTGATGCAATGCCATCTAAGATAATTCATATGACAGGAATGATGGGCCAGACGAAATATGAATGAGGATGCTTTTTTGACACCAGAAGCTGTTCTTTCACTAAGCTGTGAGAATTGTTTACAGACGAGAACGATAGAATATTGCTGTTCGAACAAGACTACCACTGCTACTGAGACAAAAGAGACGTACTATTACTACTACTACAAGATATTATTACTGCTACATTAAGGACTGGATAACATTAAGCACACGGATGATGGAAAGGTACTGTATGGTCAGTTAACTTTATAGTAGTTCCTTTAGGTGCTAGGGTGAAAACAATCAAGGAGGATCCAGCTGATATAATTACATCCAGTATGTTGTGGAAAGGGGATATAACCTGGTTCCCGGGCCTCACAAGATGACGTCACGGATAACTTGTGAAGGCCCAGGTACAGGACACTAGAACGATGGATTTCATTGGCTGTCAGCTGGCAATTTTTAACCAGGAAGTTGACGTGCGCACGCTCACAAAATAAAAACATCCGGTAAATCGAACGTCGAATCTCTCTGGTAAGCAAGTTGTTTAAATTGCGATTTTACTAAGAAATCGGCCTGTAAAGGATGCAATTATCGATTCATTATCGTAAGATTAAACATGAGGTACCACCAGTCTCACAATTTCACTTGACATTTCCCAGATGCAGTGTTTGAACGCGTTTTACGAGTTCCTATAGTTGTCAAACGTATGGAGTTTCCGCGAACTTGGCAACTGTCCAAGCAATTTTCCTAATTGTGTTTAGATATTAAAATTACCTGCACTTTCTCCTCAACGTATACCATAAACATGAATTGACATTGGAATCGCGTTTTTCACTTCACACTCACCAGCTTTACAGCTTGAATACATTTCAGGTAATTATCAGATGTGCTGAATGTTTCACCAACTTTGCAACTGGCCAGACTATTCCAACATCAAGCAACATGTTATAATCAACTGCAATATACCATAATTTTGGATTTCACTAACCTGTTTAGTTAAATTCATCGATTTCATTGATGCAGTTGGAAACGAAATGATTTTCAGTTCTCACATATTTCCATGAACTAGTACTAAGAGTGATTTTTTCAAGTGTATCCCAAAACCTGGTAAAAATACAGATAATGGTATGCATAATTGCCAATAAAAAACACATCTGGATCGACACGATATTTCAAGGTCAAACAACCACTGCAATACCCAGAAACATCTAGACAGTGCCGTTGTTTGTTATTGTCGTGTCAGTAAAATAAAAAGTGAAAAATGGGTAACTTATTTAGAACAGAAAAGAAATATATGTTGTGGGTGTATTGAAAAGTGGGACATTTTGATCTTGTGGCAGGATGCTGGACATAGTTTCAATAAGTGGGTTGGTCCCATCAGAAGTGAGTACGTACCATGTTTCCACTAAATATTGATTCTTTTAATATAGGTTCTGATACATATAATGCAACCAAAATGTAATCTTTTGTCATCAAGTGTTAACTAAAAAAGTTGGGATGTCATGCCATTTACTATAGTAAACATGTACTTGTTTTAAATCAAAGACCAAGCTGCATACAAAGTGACTTTAACCATCCATTTGTCATAAAACTAAGTAGTTTGATTTAGACCAAATTGGCATATCAGTTTCAAAACTTATGTCAACATTTCCTTTGGAAATTATGTTGTAGTCCCTCCCTATATCGCATCCTATAAGCCGATGTTAACTGCTTTCCACAATCAAACTGCTGATCGCAAACTGACCCTTAATGCAGTTTACAGAGGTAGTTTCTTGGCTTGAAAAGAGTTGACAGTTTGTCACTGCATTGCTGCACACATTGGCTCTACAAATTGTCTTGTGGCATCGGGTATTATAAGCACTGAGTATGTGCCCTACAACAGTGTTATTTTTTCGAAGCCCAGAAAACACTTGTCAGATAAGATAGCATTTGACCAAGCCTGCCACTAACACTGGAGGTACATTCCTGAGCCAATGAGGCATTCTCAGAGCCTTTAGTGTTGTGATGTACCTTTTTCTGGGGCTACGATAGTTGTAAATGGTACCTTTTCTTAAAAAGCAAGAGTTCATCATATGTATCTAAACATTGTTAGAAATGGACCTGTTCTGTTTAGGAAATAATATTTGAGTTTATAATTTTTAGGGGCCAAACAATGGATATGCACTATGAAGAAAACACCTGTCAAGTATTCCACTGATGTCTGCTTAATCTGTTCCTCAACACTTCGTCTCCACAATATCTCAACGTCACTAAAGGAAAGAAGATTTTTAGAACAATACCTTGAAATATCAGTAATTAATGGAAACCTTTGCCGCAACTGCTCCTCAAAATTGTATACAATCCATAACAAGTTAGATGAATTAAAACAGAATCAAAGAAAAAACAGAATCAAAGAAAGACTGCAGCTGTATATCAAAAGTGATGCGCCAATTTGGACATTACTTCTGAGCACTCTGGAAAAAAACAATGACAGTACTCTCCTATAATTGCACGTAATTCACTCATCCCTGTTCGAATCCCAAGTAATAAAAGTCTTCAACGAGTGACGCACCATAGCATTCTGCCAAAGCCAGGAAGTTTCATACCAATACGTAGTCCTAAGAAAGCTGAATCCAAGGGTACTGCAGTGTCAGCAAAACGGAAATTAAATCTAACTGAACATTCTTATTTTGCCTCCACTTCCGTATCCGATAAAAGTAAACCTTCTGAGAAATGTGCTACCACCGTACAAGATCCAGCTGTCAAATTATTAATGAACTTGTGCAGAAATGAAGAATCAAATGAGCAATTGACACTTGCAGAAAAGAAGAAACTTCAAGCTGTTGTTCATAATGGCAACAAACATCAAGTTTGTGAAGCGCTACACGAAATACCATCATTATTGTCTATTTTTGAAGAGATTGTTACATCAAGTGTGAGATCGAAGTGTGGGTCCTTTGGAAACAAGAAAGAAGATGTATCCTACTTATTTCACAAGTCCTACGAAGATCTGAAAACTATGACATGAAGTAATGTTGTCCAAGAGATGTGTCGTAAAGTGCCGTTTCTTGCCAAACTTTTTTTAAGTATTATGTTGCCGATCAAGTTTCTAAGTACAGCCGACAAAATCAAAGATGCCATGCCTCGTCTTGGAATGATGTGGGCCATTGCTATTCAAAACAGGTTTAATTATCCGAGCAAGGTGCAACGTGCTCTCACTTTGACACTGGGCGATTGTATTGTAGATCAAAAGGTATGAACTACATGTTCTTCATACATGTATGTTTCATGGTTTAGAGCAATTGAACTTTTGAAAAGTGAAGACAAGCTAAAAAAGTAAAAGCTCTGATAACAGTTTTGGGTTGTTTGTTTCAAGATTGACATATTACTTGGATTGTGCCAGTTGCCCCCTTTATTTAATGTTACTCACAATATAGCATTTTTACAAAAACAGCACCTTTCTATTCTAATTAAATGTCAAATTATTTATGTAAAATCTAGGCTTTTAACATGATTTCACAATTAAACATAATTTCTATATTGTTCATTCCTTGTGAAACATTTTCTGGGATTCATCTTTATGTCATATTCCATATTGTTTTTCGTTTTAACTGTGGTTTTTTAATTTCAGAAACAGTGCACCAGTTGGACAATTGAGAATGAATCGCAACCCAATCAAAAGTATTGCCCTAACAGCATGCTTTAAGAAATTTGCATGAATGTGATTAAACTGCTTGCATGATACACTGCTCTCCAAACGTGAGTCCAGATGTGAAGCAAGTAACTGACAAGTTCAGAAAATATCTCAGACTTGCCATATTTCGAGGTCTTAAAAAGAATGGAAAAATGTACATTTTTTCAAAACTTGACTTGGACCCTGCAGCCACTTATGCTGTGATAATGAACCCATTCACCACTTATGGCTTGCAGTCAAACTGTTCTTTAACATTCTAGTTTTACCGTTTTGATATTTGAATTTGTTTTTTAAAGTGATGACATTTCAAAATTGTTCTACCATATTTCCGAAAATAATTACAAGCCAACATGGTTTAAATTAACAAGATAGACATTTCTCATTTAGCAAACTATCTTTCCCACAGATTGTAGAACACGATCCTTGTATTCACCTTGCCATACCACATCTCAGATGTTAGGCTATCCCAAATAGCCAGCACACATGCACTGAAGACAATCAAAAATTCCTGATCAAACTCAGTCAGTGATAGCATTATGTCTAGTTTATAGCTCCTGAAGCCCCAATATTGCATCATTTTCATTTTACATTATACCTTTGAATTGAGGTTAAAAATTGCTCTATTTGTTCTCTACAGTATTTCTTTCACTGAAACTAGGTTCTCGTTAGTTTTAGGTATACCCATCCTACTTCATCCATAAACTGCAACAAAATGTCAAAAATGCTTCTTGTACACCAGACCTGACCTGAAAATTCGTGTTGGAATTTCAAAATATCCACTGCAAAAAGATGGGTATATGGGTGCTGTAAATCAATACTAATAAGCATGAATCTTTGCATGGCTTTCACTACCTACTGTACATTGACATCTGGCACTCACTCTACTTGAACTTTGTAGGTGTATGATCGCTTGCAACCTCTTGGCGTTTCGTTATCTTATAACAGTAGCCTCGACCTTTTGAAGATGATTGGTGACCACTACAAGGACGAAATAGTCACTGCTGTTCAAGATAACAAAAGGTATTTCAATTCAGTTCAAATGTGTCTTCATTATGTTTCTTGGTTTACAAAACCTGTTTCTTGGTTATGGTATGAAAAAAGACTGAAAATATTCCATACTTAGTACTTCATACCATTGACTGTAGAAACCCATTGCTTATTTATACTTAAGGTGTTATGAATTTATTCAAAATTAAGTAATGGCTATGAATGGCATTGGTTCAGTCTCCATGGAAAAAGTTGTGGTTCAAAAATGGCTTGTTTGCAAAGTCATGAACAATTTGACGTATTTTTAAAGGTTTGATATTAACGCAAACGAATTCCTGTGGACATGTGGCACTGCAAAGTTGAACATGTCACCTGCTACCATTACAATCGAGCCATTGCTTTCATTTCAGGGTCCGGTTAGTTGGAGACAACATCAACTGGAAGGTGGGTGTTAGCGAGGAACGTCTTGACCACAAACCAACGTGGCACCATGCATTTGGCTCAATGGCTATTGTACAAGAAATCGACTTTAACAATAAATCAACCTCGAAGCCCCAGCAAAACTTCTGGGAGGTGAACCTGAAACAGTATGTCATCAATGAACTAGACTGGTCTGCCATGAGAGACGAATATGTTATGCTAATTGCTAGAACTGCCAAGAAGCACATAAGGCTTTTGCAAAACATAGCAATTACAACCAAGACAGGACCAGAATCGGATCTCATGGGAAAAAAAAACAAGATAATCCCTCTACCAGTGTTATTCAAGAATGAACAGCGCTATGACGATGTCAGCGACATACTCCATTTCTATGAAGATTTCATTGAAGTAAGTATATAATGAATACCGCACACACAATCGCCACTTAAGTGATAAAGTTTCTAAACTTCGTGCAATGCATCAACCAGTTCTTCGCATTACCAAATAAATTATCACTTTGAGGTTATATAATGTGGATAAGAGTTTGTTACCAGTTTTTATGACATGTAAAATGTTACTTTGTTCACAGAAGGAAGTTTTATAGTACCTTTAACAAACTAAGTTTGTATACCTATTACAATGATTAGATAGAATAGCTGAATATTTGCTGACATGTTCACATTGTATGGTTATTTGTTCTTCATAGTCTGTGTACTCTGTTGCTGAAAAGGACAAGCCAACAGTACATATTGGTGGTGACCAACTAACACGAGAGAGATTTTCCGTCTGGAGCCAAGTGCCTTTCTATTGGGGAGCAGATATCCGAGGACCGCTTTGACCATCTAAGTCCCATCACATTTGAATTATTTCATCTGCTCATGAATTATCTGATGGTTGTGTTCAAGCAACTGTACAAGGAAGTGAAAATGAGCTTGGAACGATGAAATGTGAACAGATTCTAATTTCACGGAAAAATGTCGACAGTGATGTCAAGAAGGCATATGCCTCTGACAAAGACTTTGTCTTGTCTTTTGTCAACGCCTACATTTTAGAAGCTATACTGCACCATTTGGAAATGGAAGATGTGACAAGTAATGCAGAAATACCAATTGATAGGCGTGTTGATGACTGGGCAAATGAGAAATTTGGGGAGATTGTTGACCGCTATGTTGCACCAAAGATGTTAGACTCCATTCGCTCATGGCACAACAACCATGAAATGGTTCAAGGTATTAAATAGTCAAATGTAGAATTTAAAGCGACATTTAAATCGTGCTTTCAATCAGAAACATTCTCGACTTAACAAGAAATTTCCAGAACCTGGTCTAATGGAGTAACAACTATCATTTGTTGCCCATGCCCAGAACTCACACATTTTTAGACTAAGGAAAATTTTATAGCATTCAGAAGTCAAAACCTTTAGAAATCAAAACTTATTTTTAAAGAAAGCACCATTTAATGCCACTTTAAAGGTGGTAGGTTTCATTAAAACCATGAATATCTAAATTTGCTGCAAGCCATACCGACTAACTTCCTGGAGAACTGTGTGTACAAGTATTTCCAGGAAAAGAAACAATTTGTACTAAATAAATTGAGGCTTTAAAGAAAACACTACAGCCGATACACTTAAAAACATGTGTGAACATATGAAAACCCTATTAATTCCAAATATTGTGAAATTTTTACTTGTCAGTGAAATAAACAAATAATAAAAAGTTTCTTGTTTCGTTTGGCTAACGATGGAATATTACCGTACTCATCTACATAAAAATTGTCTTGCAAAATGAGACTTTGGTGAATTAATAATGGTAACTGGTTCTCAGATGGTTTCCAGCACTCAAGAGTACCTGGGGTTGTTTGTGAATTAGTATTTTATTTGTGTATTCACCATTTCATGATATTATGCATCTTCAGCAATGCAGTTGTCATTTTGTGTGAATAAATTAAACCATATACTAATATGACATCCATGAAAAGAAGATAATTGTTGAAAATTTCAATCAGATATTTGAAAACAGCAGCCTAAGATTTTGTTAAGGTTAAGTGTACATTGACAACAATCCGGTTTTCGGTCACAAGCTGCCGTCAAATTGATGTCACGTAGCCAATCAGTACTGAAAAGTGCAGTGTACATGGGGCGAAAATTATCCCCCCACTGCACCACACAGTGGGCTTCATCCACTACTACGACGAACACCGACTTCTGCTGCCATTTACTTGACAAAAAAATGCTCAGCACTTCATCACATAACAGTTCTTCAGGGTGTCCCACAACAAAACTTGTGTTTGCCTCCCTCAAAGAGTTAACATTTTCTTTAGAAGCTCTCGTCGCTTTTTCTCCCAGTCGACACATCTGTTCTTCAATAATGGCGTTTAGAGGACTTATCAAAGCACAACGATGTCTTGAAAACCGTTCGCCGAAGCAAAGTGGGGTATGCTTTCAAATATGAGGCTTTTCCCATAGCCTGTAGGCAAAATCGAAAGAACATCGGAATCTAACAAAGCATATAAACTCACAATCTGGCCGTGCTTCATATAGGTTATCGGATCCGCTGGTTTTCTACTTTCATTCACTTTAAAAAGAGCAAACTTGGTGAAAATAGTACGATTAAATACAGTTGAAGCCACAGACATTCCTTCGCTGGAAGTCGCCATGTTGATGAACTAGTTTGACCTATAATACAACTGACCAATAGAATGCCTTGTTTCTTGAAATCGGAACAGCCAATGATATTGCAAGAATGCGGATGGAAACGTGTCCTGTAGCAGACCCCAACCAACCTCGAGGGTCTGTGCAGGAGACTAAAAGGGGATACAGACGGTAGTGACATCTGGGGGATACAAGTAGTGACTAGGCAACAAGAGGCAGTGTCTACTCAGGGAGATGGGACAGTGGTAGATGTCGCTTTATCAAATCAGGGAGGAACTACTGTGATGGGAAAATCAGGCTCGGGAGACCAACAAGGAGGGATTACCTTGGAGTTGGTTGAAAAATAACATAATTATCCTGATTTAACCTTAGTAATGTCCGGGCTTGAAGAAGGTAGATAAACATTTGTCATTTCGTTTCAACCTTTATTGAAAGAATGATGGAGACCTAGAAGTACAAGTAAATAGCTTAAAGACGAATGCCACCCGATTTAATTAGTCTTTTTTACTGTCTTAATCGGTCTGGGGCCACATCAGCTCGAACACGGTCGACCTTACCTTGCCGAGAGGTGTCGCGTTAGCCTGTGAGGAAGGTGAGAAAGTCCGCAGCGACGTCAGTGGTTCCTATGCAGAGTGAATTCCGCCATGGTGTGGTGTGTCGTTTCTGCCTGTTCGAACTATGAAGCGGCGAAGAAAGCGGGTACATCGTTTTTTCGATTTCCTCGAGAGCCCGAAATGCTTCGGAAGTGGCTTGCGGCAGTGAAAAATGACAACTACGGAGTTCATACAAAGTACGAGGCCGTGAAACATCTCCGTGTCTGTGGCCGGCATTTCGTGGACAGTGACTTCACTGACGAATTCCGGCTTGCCAAACAGTTCATGCCAGGGCAGAAAAAGCAACCGAGGCTGAAGTCAGATGCTGTGCGTAGTGTGTTTGCGTTCGGCAGGCAGGAGGCAAAGAAACGCGGACCAGTTGTTTACAAGCTCAAAAGACAACAGGCCGTGTCTGAGGTACGTAACACGAAGTCAGCCATTTTTGTTTTGACATACGGTCGACCATTCTACTCAGTGGAACTCGAAGTTTATCATTTTTTTAACGTGTTACGCAGGCATGTTAATCTAAATTGTCACTGGTATAACTCAAACGCATAATTCAAACTTGAAATGTTTACCTAGACTTCAAAGTTACTTCCTTTCTCTGAGAGACGTTTTGTTTCTTGTCTGAGCTCAAGGCACAGTGAGGTTAGTCATGGAAACACTGTCATTGAAATGTCTGTTGGGTACGGGCCATTTTATTTTCACGAAACGTTAGATACGCCCAAGCATAATGAGTGAACACTGATGAAGAGTTTTGCTATGTACTAATGGGTAAATGGTTATTGATATCTTGCATTATTTTATCATTTATGTTTTCACAAGACATTTGTGGTGACTGGCATTTTCTCAAGCTACACTTACCGCAGTGGATGATATAGAAATTTGCAGTCGGGTCCTTCCTATGTCATTATCTTTTATACGCATTTTTTTTGTAAAACACGGTGCGAAAATTCTACTGCAGTTTTGAAAATATGTAAATAAATGCTGTATTTTTTCACCAATTCACAGATATATCAACTGTTATTTTTTGTACATCTAGGCTTTTCAGGAATTTGGTCCTTCAACGTCACAGGGCAAGGGGAAGACTTCTCTGTCATCTCGGGGTCAAGTGAAATCCTCATCAGTTGTTGTACCACTGTCCACCATGTCGTCAACGTCAACTACAACGATGACCACAACACCATTCACTGAATCCATGTGCTCTAGCAGCATGACTCCCACCCGGTCCTCGATACCTGTATCATCACCATTACGATCACCTTTACCTAGTCCTCTCGTAAGTAAACTTGTCCAGCAATGCAACATTCTTAGGATCCAAATATTCTAAAGGGAAGTTTGTAGATTCAAGGTATAATAGTATGGCAAAAAAACTGATACATGCACTGTGTTTTTGAAGAAATTTTCTGCTTTTCGAACCTCCTCACTACATTTTCATCACATGATTGTTTACCATCGTAGGTTTACGGGCATCAGTTCAGGCAAATCTAGGAAAATTCAGGCAGGAATGAAAAATTATAGGATACATAAGTTGTGATAAAATAGGACGTATGTCAGAGTTGGTGGTAATGGGGGAGACATAAGTGGGAAAGCATGGCAAAGCTGAGAAAATTTTCCTGACAAGTTTCCTTGAACAAAAAATACACGGTGCACCCACATATTGCACCCATAAAGTAACTACACTTATTACTTATTAGTAAGTTTGGGCTATATGCTTTAGTCATGCAAATATGAACATGTAAAGTTTGGTGGTGAAAATCCACTCTTACCACAGGGCGGGCTCATGCTTTGCACTGACATACTTATCTGTGAACTTTAAGAAATTTTTGACTTCTTGTTTTGCGTAACCTGACCTAAGAAGTGAGGAATTGGAAACCTCTTACCATCTACAGATATTCTCGCTGACCCAGGCCTCTGATAATCATACACAGGCGCCCATACCAGACAATTTTCAATGTACGTGTCACACAACTTCTTTGGCATTGCAAAACACTTCCACATTCATTTGTGGTTGGAGGGCCTGGATGTGGTTGGAATTCTGGTAAAAATGTTTTGTGCGCAGTACAAGTTGGAGTATGTTGCCGCTCAATATTCACCTGACTTTCATTTCATTTAATTCATAATTGAACACTTATTTAAAATTCACTTTACGTTTTCTTTCAGAAACATCCGAATGACCTTTGTGATGCGGATTGGGAACCTGGCGAAGAAGACTTAGGATCATCTGACTCTGGAGACTCTTTTGATGGTGTCAATCCACCTTGCCTCGATGAAGCATTGCCATCTCATCTAAAGATGAAGCACATAGTTTATGATGATCATGTGCTTGCCTTGTTCAAGCGTTGCCAGCAGTGTGGGTCAACCATTCACAAGGTGCAGAAGCTTTACCGTGGAGCCCAGTTACTAATTGCTTGGTCATGTACTGAAGGACACTCCGATGTATGGGTGAGCTCTCCCGATGTGCGTGGAATGGCAGAGATTAACCTCTTGCTGTCATCTTGTATTCTGTTCACGGGCACAACATTCCAGGAAACATCGGACCTCTTTCATTTGCTCAACGTCAACTGCATTTCGTTGTCAATGTTCACTTACATGCAGCAATCATATCTTCTACCTGTCATCAATTCCCTGTATGAGGAACAACTTGTCACGACGAACTCATGCTCAAGACTGAGGATGATGAACCTATCAACCTTGTTGGCGATGGACGGTCGGATAGCCCTGGCTATTCGGCCAAGTACACAACGTACACATTCATGGATGAAGACACTCAACAGATTGTTCATTCAAGCCTTATTCAGAAGACAGAGGCAACTTCATCAGTTGCTATGGAACTCTTGGGGTCTAGCAAGGCATGGCATACTTTGATGAGAACTCTGTACATGTTACGTGTGTTACTACTGACAGGTCGCTGGTCAGACACAAAAATACAATCAGACTAAACCAAGAGCAGGCTATTGGCTCTTCCCGATTTAAATGTTCCCTATGTGAGTGATTCACTGAGAAACTGATCAGTAAAGGATATAATGTTCTGTTCTCTATTGTAGAATGTCGAACGCTAGACGGGAACAACTGTGGAGAGGAGTAACTGATAGTTTGATGGAGCTCATCAAGGGGGATGCTGGGGAGACAGGGTGCCATCGTGAGGCGTCGCCGAGACATGGGAGATCTGTAACTTGCCGGAGGAGCAGGTCACATCGGGAGAGAGGGCCCTCCAGTAGGGCTAGGGATGGATCTCACAGGTAAGACCGGTCACCATAGGGAGGCTGGCCACAAGAAGAAAGCTATGGGAAGCTAGAAGAATTCTGCTATGGGGTGTCCTCACAGTCATCAGAACCCGAGCGATATGGCCAAACATGTAATAGACTGTCATCTGCCTCCGGGGATCTTGCTTGGGACAGGAATCCAGGACCTTGTGCAATCTTGAAAACGGGTATGGTTCCTGCACTTGGCTAAGGCCGTGGATGACAAGTCACCAAAGGAATTGATCAAGCGAGTTGAGGGAAGCCCGTTTTTAACGAACCTGGGGGGACATATGCAGGAGGAGGTGCAGCTGATATGCCAACACAAGAGGTTGGAGCGGCCAAAGGAAGTGTCACTAAGGTGCATAGAGAGTTTGCCCTTGTTGATGCACTCGGAGTTGTTGGAAGCCCAGCTGAGTTAACCGTCACGGGGTCCCAGTTGATCAAGGTGGCAGGACGGAAATGGCCGGCTGGGAAGTGCATTCCATTTAAATGGTTCATGTTTCCTGGTTGAACAACCCCTGGAGACGATGTCTGGTATGTGGGAAGCCGGCGTCGAAAGGGGCGTCAGCGGCGAGTGGGTCACCGAGTCCTCGGAGTTCGGGTGCCTCCTTGTTCTTTAATGTGTGTGTGTTGGGCAAAGAAATTACAGTTTTGCTCATGAGAAAAGCTTTTAGATGTTTTTCGTAAATGTCTGCACTGATTCTACTAGTGTATGCCATTGTATACCCACGTGATCAAGGTTTCATTGAAGCACTTCTCAATAGTTTCTTTGTCGGGTTTACCGAGCTCGACACAGTGGGGTGCCTTTGATACTTTAAACCTGGTTTTACTGAACCAGCTCCTTGGTCTAGCAAAACCAGGCTTTCAGACTCTTAAACCATGTTAGTGAAATGCAATTCAGGTCTAAAATTAGACCAGGTTTAGGAAGACCAGGTTTAAGTCTTAAACCTGGTTTTGTTAAACCACCTTTATGAAATCGGCTGCAGGAGTTCACAAAGGGATGAGTTGAATTTTTCTGATAGTGGAGATGACAGTGACAAACCATTTATGATGTCTTTCTTACAGGTCGATCCTCAGGTGCCAGTTGAGGTAGCAGATGCACTTTCATCTAGACCCGTCTATCCAGACATCAGGTATATCAGAGGATAGTGTTCTAAATGTGTATAGACAGCTAGAAGTAGCATTTTAAACATGGTCCAGTTCAATGGACAGCATTCTTGTACTTACAGTCTTCAGCCAGGTGAAAATTTTCAAACTAAGAAAGGTGGTAATGTCAGGATATTTCCGTATAATCCAAACTGTCCTGATGGTCCTCAATGTACTAAACATTCTACAGAGGAGGCTACTAAACTGGCATTTGAAACAAAGAAAACGTACATGGCATCAAGGGTCCATCATTTTTAAACTCTCCTACCAGCTTTTCCACATTTTCGCAGGTTAATTAGCATTGATAATATGCATGTTGCCTTACTTGATATTTCAAAACTGTTTATTGGCTTATGGTTTTCTCCAAGTCATATGTGTTTGAGCTTCTCACTATATAAGCACATCAATCTTGTTGATGATGGGTTATCTAAAATAAAGCCGTGTACTATTTCACGCATACCAAGATCAATTTCTTAACATTTTAAGTACTGGAAGGCAGCAGAGCTTCGATCATGGCTCCTTTTTTATTAAATTCCAATTTTATCAGATATCATGGCCCCAGTATACTTCTACCATAATTGTACATTTGTTGAAGCAATTTTTTCATTATCGAAAGATAGCATTGCACAGCCGGACTTAGCTGCAGCTCAATGCTCTGTTATTTTGTGTAAATGTTTAATAAGTTATATTATAGTAGATTGATCACCTTGAATATACATTCTTTGGTGCATTTGTCAGAACGTGTACAAAACCTAGGACGCTTATGGGCTCATTCTTGCTTCCCTTTTGAAAATGCAAATGGAAAGCTAAAAAAGTTTTTTCATGGTACTCAGTTTATAGACTAACAGATGATTAATGCTATTCACGTTACACAAAGACTGCCCTACTTGTTGGAAACTCTACCACAGTGCTCTTCTGTCTCATGGCCATGTACACCAAGTATGCCCTATGTATCACCGGTTTGGTCCAATGTATACACCAAATTTTGTACACGAAATATGCGACCTGTGCAGGGCGTATGCAGTCAAGCACTAGGAATCTGTCAAAATAGTACATGATGTAGCATATCAACAATGGAGGCCACAAGATCCTCATTCATCTTTGGTTTCGCAGATCCAGAGTGAGATCTGATTCCACGCAGAGTGTGGTTAGCCATGTAGTCACGCGTAAGAGCAGCTGACATCAACGACGCAACATAGGTGCCAACTTTCTTTGGTGTGAGTTTATTAAACACTGCAGTTGGGAGTGTCAAAGATGGACCAATCGTGACCTACAAGCACAGGAAATCAAGGAAATACATAATTTGAAACCATCCCGTAACCAGCTGTACATATTGTTTAGTCTTTACATCATAATGTGCACTAGCTCGCTGCAAAATTAATATTGTCTAGAGGTAGATTCTTGATGAATTTTATGACACCAATATATAATTACATTACCCTTACACAAGGTACATGTATGTCAGATGCAAAAATTACCATTTCTCCAAACAAGTCAAGTGAGTCTTGATTTACTGACACCACATCTTTGGATTCCGGCGGCGAAGAAGACAGCACAGGCGATGACGACATTGAAAATGCAGGTGATGGCGGCAAAGAGGGTGATGTGGAAGCTGATGGTGCAAATGATAGAGATGAAGAGCAAGATGTTGAGGGATCACTGTCACACTTTTTCGCCTCAGCTCCTTCCAAGCGCTGCACATAGTTCCTGAGTTTTTTCAGTGAGTATTTCAGGTCTGCAAAACATAGAAAACAAAAAACATTAAGTACGCAAAGATCAAGCATAGTCACACAATTGAAAAACTACACTGGAGAAAGGAGTGGAAGATGCCTATCAACACCTGTCTAGCTAACAGCTACAGGTCTATATATGCAAAGCATAGCTTCAAACAATATTGCACAGAATTAACAGACATATATCATTTCACGTCACAGAAAAGTTCACTCAATTTAAGGCATCGTGATTGTTTCATTAGTACACACAACCTTTACAAGTTTTAATAACACATTTGGAATGTCCATGAAATTACCATCACGTTGAGACAATTCCTCTTTGAGTCGTTCTACTTCTGCCTTCAACATCACCAGTTCCTTCTTCAAGGTTTTCTTCTCATCATCGTTTTGATCCTTGTAAGCATGAAAAATATTTAAATTAAAAATGAATGGAGAGTCAATATGCATAGAACACGAAGGACCAGGCTTGACAAATTCAATACATGATCTCCAAGATTTAGAGGAAGCGAGCCTCTGAAGCTTTTCAAGTCATGTGGAACCTAGTAAAAATGCCAGCAATTGGCTAAATTGGAAATATCACACCCCAAAAAATGGCTAATTAGATTCATATGAAACTGTCAGTCTGTCAGACACTATGCTTTAATTACTGATCTCCAAAATGATGTCCTTAACTGTTTAGTATGAGAACCTATCAAAAGAGGACTTTCACAATTTTAGCAACAATCTCGAATCCTGATGTTCCAGAAAAGTGAAAGCGTTTCTGATTAAACATAGTATCTCAAAGTTTAATGTGATTCCATACAGACATTTCTAAAATTGAATGGTCCACTGTTAGTAGTAAAATTAAAATATTTGTTCCAATGTCTCAAACAACTATAACACAAATGCTTGGCAATAAGAGTGACAATATTTAATTCAAATAAACAACAAGTATGCAAAGGATACAAGTAAAACACCTTTTTCTCATGCAAGATCAGCATTACACAAGCAACCCATAAAAACTTATAGACAAGTCGAGTTTTCTGTCTTACAGTATGGTAACAAATTTACCTGTGATAACTTGCTTTTGATGAAGCTAGTCAATTCTTCATTCTGACAGTGTTTCTTCTTGGCATTTTTCTGAACCTAAAGATTAAACAATGAAAAGCAAATACTTTAATTACCTATAGTTGCAAACACAATGCTCATTGGCAACAACATTATGAAATAAGACTGTACGTTTTCATAAGCTTGAACATGAGTCTTGAACAGTACATTTTTATAAATTGAGTCTGCAAAACATTTTGCACACAACTTGCAAACAATTTTTAATAATAAGATATGTAGTATGGCAGACTCACACTAATTAAAGGCAGACTCATTTCAACATCGGAATCCTCTTCACTTTCCACAACTGCAGCAGTCCTCTTTGGGATTTTTTTCCTGAAACCCCGTCCAATTTTCTCACTACCACCACCACTGCCGTCCATAGCATCCAGGCTACTGATCAGTGACTCTTCATCATCTAGAAATAGGAAGGAAGTACATATGAACAGAATACATGAGATTTCACCAAAAGTTAGTGTAAAGCATAATTCTGTTCTAGGAGTGGGACTCATAAACCCCCTTGGTAGTGAATGTCTTAAGTCTACAATAAATTAGGTCATCTTCTGATCAATGATGGTTTCAATTTACCCAGAGGGAATCCGTGAATATCGAAGGCATCCTGCCACACTGCACTACAAAACATTCAAACCAACAAAAATACGCAAAATTGTTATACTTTCAATCGTTTTCATAAGGGAGTAAACATTTCGAAACAATTTTGTGACCAATATTAATTCACCATCTAACCGTTTCTAACCCGATGTTTCTTACCCGATTGCTTGATTATTTTCGCTGGGTACTTCCCACCGTCAGACCAGTTTACGATGGTTTTTTGGCCGTTAACACTTCAGCTTCTTTTGAGACTCATCTAAGAATAACATGCTCGACTTAACGACATCGTAGGAGGATTCTTCTTCATAAAACTGTACAAGCGTGTACGACATTTTCAAACTCAGGCGCGAAATCAGCAGGATCTGTTTCCGGTTGAAATTTCGTCTTTTATGTACATTTTTACGCATTAGAGTTAATTATTTTTTTTATTTTTGACTTACAATATATGAGTAAGAATCAAATGCAGCAAATTGTTACAATGTTTTCAAAATTGTCTCCAATCTTTTAGGAGCTTCTTTTTTTTGCCACAAGAGTGGGCTGCAAACATCATAAAAAGCAAAAACGTGTTTTATATTTGTAATTTAATTAGAGTAAATTGTTGTTTAATAACATCAGAATTTATCTTAAATTGTATAGTAAATTGTGTATCAAATATTTTGTTTTATTTAAAAACTGTTGTATGTTTGGTTAAAAATGTATTTGTAGTACAAGTCAAACTCAGAGCTTTGTTTGCGATGTTGGCTTTGTTACAGAATTGGCGGTAAATGGTCGAGTTGGAACGCTTCTTGTGTTCGTTTTCTTCTGTATAAACGGATGCTATGTTACTGCAGGTTGGTATTATGTATATATATTAAATATATATATCAAAATTTTACACTCATTGTCCCGTAAAATTTAGTGTTGGTGAGCACCACCCAAACTTCCACAATACTCGGACACACAGCCTACAGGCGTCCTCAGCTTCTGATGGCGTCCCCACGCTACATATAATGCTACAAGTATGACACTCGGGACTAGAACTTCCACGGGTGCTTCAATTCCGCCGTCCATATCAAACACATAACTCAATAAATTTACACAAAACGGGTTCTACAAACCAAGAGAAATTGTTCTTTCTTAATACAATTCAATGTGTTCTGCTCCAGTGAGTGCGCAAGAAATTCACTGTCAAAGCACAAAAATGTTCCCAAAAAGCCCAAACACACTTTGCACTTTGTCGGTTCGAGGTCAAGGAACTCGAACCGACAAAGTGCAAAGTGTGTCCTACCTTGTAGTATTATATATAGTGTATTGGGGACAATCAGCTGAGGACGCCTGTGCTCAGACACAGCACTAATTTGCCGTTATTTAGTGAACTGGTTCCTGTAGCCATTTTGAAGAGAGACCCGTTTACTTGACTTTACCTAGTAGTAGTAGGGGTGGGTCGAGACCACACCAGTATCGTCCACCATCTTAAATTTAATGCGGTTTAGATGGGAATAAATAATATAATGAAGAGAGACACGTTTACTTGACTTTACCTAGTAGTAGTAGGGGTGGGTCGAGACCACACCAGTATTGTCCACCATCTTAAATTTAATGTGGTTTAGATGGGAATAAATAATATAACTGGTCATTGTAAACAAATCAATTTCTATGTTCACTGATCTTTTGGATTTGATGATGATGTTTACAATCGGACTATCAACGTACATATAATTTTAAATTGATATTAATATGTTTAAAATCTTGTCAAGGCCATTCCAAAAATGTATTATTCGTACAGATCATTCTCTTCTTATTCAGGCATTCAGTGTTTTCCCCGAAGTGTTCATTCGCTATTAAGCATCTCTCCTGTAGAAATGATAAAAGCAGCAGTCACGCTCATAATCATATCTACTTGTACGAGTTATCATGCCTGCTGAGAGGTGTAGCACTTTTGAAATTACTGCCACCCTAAATCCACATTACAAATGAACACCTTGGAAAACCTTTTAATTTATGTATGAGAAGGGACTAATCAGTATGAGAAATACTTTTTTGAATTGCCTTGATAAGATGATTCAGAAAATAGCTATGCCAAGTATGTCTGTTAATAGAGTTTGATTGTGAACAACAGCCCAAAATGCAATTACATGTCATATTTGTAGATGTTTCGAGTAACTGTGGTACGTAAATGAGTGTTTACTAATATTCATATATTTTTTGTAGGTTATGATTCATCAACATGTCAAAACGTACCTACAAGTCGTATCTTTTTAATGCTGATAAAAACAGTGCCAAGAACAACACAATGGCGCAACAATAGTGGTCGACGTGAATTGAGGAATGAGCCAACAGCCTCGAGTTCTCATGCACCAAAGAGAAAGTATAGAGCATACTTAACGGATGAAGGAGCATGTGTACCTAGAACAACCCGGTGGAGGAACACAGTTATTTCGTCTCAAGAACCTTCACCGTATTCTGATAATGAATTAGCGGTCAGCATCTCACCTGATCTTGATAACCGTGAACATTTTTGTGATGCTTCAGGTAATGTCAATATTGAGGAAAATATTGATGCAAGTGAAGAAGAAAACTATGATGCTGTGAACATTGACTCTGACTCAGACTTTTCTTCTAGTTGCTATTCGAGTGACCTGAGTTCTTTGGATGAAGAACAGCTCACCTCTGAATCAGATGAGGAACAGAATAGTGATTTTGGATTCATTGCAGGCGATGACCAGGTCTTTCCTAGTGGAAGTCTCTCCGTCAAGCAATCAGCTCTGTTGATCATGGCTTATGCCCTGAAGTACAACTTAACAGATGAGGCATTAGATGATCTACTGAAACTTATGAATCTCCATATACCGAACTTAGTACCTGACACAAAATATCTCTTCTACAAACTGTTTAAGCACAACAACTACACGAAGATGTATTTCTGTGACACTTGTTTTTTTTACTTTGGGCCTGATGGTGCAGAGGATACATGCTCATGTAACAATAGCATCGATTATGCGAAGTCGAAAGCATCGTATTTTGCCTATTGGTCTGTAGAATCTCAACTGAAGCTGCTACTTCAAGATGATGACATTGCTACAAAATTATTTGACAGAAAAGAAAGAGACCTGTTTACATACTCAGATGCAGTTGATGGTGAAATCTTCAGTCATCTTAGGCATAATTATGGTTATGGCCCAACTGATATTTCATTGCTGTGGAACGTAGATGGTGTGCCGATGTTCAAGTAAGTAGGGAAGGATATTGTGTTTTAGTAAATTCAAAATGAAATTAGTTCTGGAAAAGAGAAGTTATGCAATGGGATTAATTACCAAAACATTTAAGTATAGCATCAGCCATTTGAACGTCTTGTTGACAACGTGTCATAGTTTTGTTATCATGTTTTACATTTCTTATACTGTGGTGCATATATCTATTACACTTTTAATATGTTTGGGCTCACTTATTTGTTTACAGGTCATCGAACCGTGATTTGTGGCCAATTCAATGTTCAGTGATGGAGTTGCCATATGATGTCCGCCATAGGAACATCCTCATGCCTGCCTTATGGTTCTGCAAGGCGAAAGCAGACATGACACTCCTGCTTAAACCGTTCATTGAAGAAATTCAACATCTCTCAACAACAGGTTTGAAATCTATTTAAATTGCTTTCTGCCCTAAAATCAAACTATTGACTTAGACAACATACTTCCACTATAAAATTGGTGTCCACTTCTTACATACTCAGATGAGAACTGATTTCTAGCTTTGAAAAGAACTGATTGAGACCATGGTGGTCTCATAAATTACTATCCTGTAACAAACCAAATTGGAAAGACTTATTGCGAAGCAATAACATAATGTCAGCTGTTTCAAAGCCCTGGAATCGTGGGCAATTTTACCATGGGAACAATTTTGAGGTCAATTTCATAACAGTCAGTACTCAGTAGTAGTCTCAACCAAAATCAGTTTTGTTATGGAAAGCGGTTTCATATTTGGTAGAAATACCAAATCGTGTTTATTTACTTTTACGTGGGCACAGTTATGTTAGCGATTTACAGTCTTCCTCACTAAAGTTGTTATGACATAAGATGTCAGTGTTCGTAAGTCGTCCCGTTTCCTTTAGTTTTGATTACACAAAGTTTGATGTTTAGTTTATTTTGAAAACTGCTTTCAGAATTGTTATTGTTGTAATTCCCATTCCTGTTTTGATTTCAGGATTCCAATTCAGAAATACAACTGTCCGTGTGTTTGCCCTACTTTGTACAGCAGACGCTCTTGCGAGACCTAAAGTGAAAAACACAAAGCAGTTTAATGGCCAGTTTGGCTGTGACTGGTGTTATCACCCAGGTAGTACCTAAATGCATCTTCAGCTTCGAAGATTTGATTGCCTTACTGCACATTCATTAATTATGAATGAATTTACCCTTCAGAAGTCCACCTTCAGTAAACCAATCCATAATTTTAATTTAGTGAGATTATTTGTTGTTGTTACCACCCGTCTTTATATGACCATGTGATATCTGTGACACACTTCTGTGATATTGCCTGAAATGTATACGGTTATTGGATGGAAACGATAATAGAATAGACGCAGAAATGTGGGTTAGCTCTTTGATATGTGGAATAAAAATTTATATTATGTGCTTTCACTTGACCTTGTGAAAATTCTTACTAGGCGCAGCAACCTCGACCAAAAACTCGCCTATCTAAAAACATGTAGTTTTACATATTTTTCTATGCTGTTGTTCAAATGTGAACTTCTCAGTGATGTATTCTGTCAACAAGAGCAACTCTTTAGCCATTCCTTTTAAATGTAATACAGTATGATATATCTTGACGCAAGGCATTAATTATTGGTTTCACAGGTCAGAGAGTTACAAGTGGTAGAGGAAGCACCCGTGCATACCCTTACATTGGACCGCAGACTCAACGGACACACAGAGACAGAAGAACTTGCTGTCGAAGCTGCAGCTGCAGGATCTCCACAGTTTGGGGTCAAGGGCCCGAGTGTTTTAAGTAAACTACAGCACTTCGATATTATCAATGGCTTTGTACCTGATTTTCTGCATTGTTGTTTACTTGGTATAGGTAGACAGTTTGTTTCATTGTGGTTTGATAGTGGACACCATACCTCCCCCTGGTATATTGGGCAGCCTCGTAAACAAGCCCAATTTGATAAGTACTTAGGTAACATTTTGCTGCCTAAAGAGATACGATGATTGCCGAGACCGGTGTCTGCTAGAGAGCACTGGAAAGGAAATGAATTCAAAACCTTTTTGTTGTATAGTGCACTGTTAGCTTTGAGTGGTATTCTGCCAGATGTTTACGTAAACCACATGTTTTTGCTGGTATGGGCATTACACAAGCTTTTGGGCACGTCGGTGTCTCTCAGTGACATCCGGAAGTCCAAAGCAGTGCTGGACAATTTTTGTCTGAAAGCAAAAGGGTTATATGGCGAAGAGAAGTGTACATATAATGTGCATCAGCTTTCCCATTTACCCGACAGTGTTCGGTTTTGTGGTCCACTGTGGTCTGTCTCCACCTTCATGTTCGAAGGTAATAATGCCTTCTTGAAGAATTTGGCGCAGGGAACTCAGTACGTATCTGACCAGATCTGCAAAAGCTTTGTCATCCACAAAAGTTTGTGTTTGTATTCAAAGCAAACGCAGCTGGTTCATGATGCTACTGACTCCCTGTTCAACAGACTTGTCAGTGGTCCCACTAAAACCAGAACAGCGAATGATGTTGGGCATGGTTTAGTGCTTTTAGGGGCACCTACTGTGAGAAGGATATCAGATGAAGAATTTGTTACTCTCCGGTTATTGTTTGAACCAGCTGAACCCAACAAACGTGTGTCGGAGTACAAGCGATTTATTTTCCAAAATAAGCTGTACTGCACTGCTCAGTACAAGGGCTTGAGCAGACGTTCGAACTCCTTTGTTAGAGTTAAAGATAACGGAACTGTGTTACGTGTAAAATTGAATAGATTCCTGGCTGTTAAACAGAACTGTAGTTGTGACATGTATGGCCAGTGCAACTGCAGTACAGAGTATGTAGCTATATGCAAGATGTTTAACATTGTTAATTCTGAAGTCTTTAAGTGTACAGAGTTTAACATTGTCTCAGACTTCATGAGTGAGGTTAGTGAATCACGCGCTGCCTTGGCAATTAAACCAAGCCAAATAATTGGAAAGTGTGTAAAGTTTGTAAAGGGTGGACAAATGTTTTTGGTTGATATGCCCAACATGGTAGAACTGGAGTAGCATTAGTTGAACTTAAAAGGCATTATGTGAGAAAACCTGCGAATTCGCAAAATGTATGCAGAGGGAAGTTAATATTTATGGATTTTGACTATGGGGTTTTACTAACTTATATTAAAAAATTGTTCCAAACTATTTTGAACGACATATTTCCCTTCACCAAACTAAGATGAAATGAAAATATTCCATCATCGAACCTGCAAGAACTCTTCCAAATTTTCAGTGAAATGTCACATACTATGTATTACTTTGCTAATTCCATGAAGCTATCCAGCATTGGAGGTAAAACTGCAGAGTCCACCAAAACCAGATTATATATAGTGGTTCACATCCTGATATTCAGATTTTCTTCAAAGTATGTCTCCATTTATGGACAGATACCTGGTTTTTATTTACTACTTAGCAAAACTATGTTAAATTGTTTTGGTGACTTTCTAAAGATTAGCTTGTGGAATTGGCTATATAGTACCTATGTAAGATTAGCTTGTGGAATTGGCTATATAGTGCCTATGTAAGATTAGCTTGTGGAATTGGCTACATAGTACCTATGTAGTGGCATTTCATTGATCAGACAGTTGACTTAATTTCTCGCTGCACTTTTATTGGTCATATTCATGTTATGCACTGAAATGCACTGAAATTTTGGTTACAATGTGTATTTTGTCAATAGCTCGAGAACTGATTTTCTGAAATCTTTAAATTAGCTGTCTTTGTACAAAAAGTTTATTTTACAACTGAAACTGATCCAAGTGCTGAGTATTGTAACTGCACAATTAAAAGGAAAATTCAGATGTTGTATTTTAATTTACAAGGCAGCATTGATAATGTCAATGACTTCTCTGTAGCAAGTATATGACTTGCAGACGCAAAGCTCATTTTTTTAATATTGCATGGGTGTGTACGTATGTTTCCATTTGGAAATAAACAAGTTATAAAATTCCTATATGGTTTAATTTGTTCTTTTAAAGCAAGTGTAACATCTTCAAATAAAAAAAGTTCTCAAAATCTGAAAATGTAAATTCTGATCACATAGAAACCTTTAATAGTTGTCAGATAACTCACATTTTACATACATAAAAATTTTCAAACTGATAAACATTAGCTATGGGAAGACTTAAGTTTTTAGGATTGGAAAACGTAAGTTATCAGAAAAACTTAAGTTTTTGCAATTAGAAGAACTTAAGTTTTATAAAAACTTAAGTTTTTATACTTGGAAAAACTTAAGTTATCAGAAAAACTTAAGTTTTTGAAGAAAAACTTAAGTTTTTAGAACTTAAGTTTCTTTCAAAAACTTAAGTTTTTCACCCAAAAACTTAAGTTTTCAGCGAAAAACTTCAGTTCATTTTTGTAAGGGTTTGAAAAGTCTGATTCTTTTCTTTCAGGTAACATCTATATGTGAAGCAGTGTTGAATGGTGGGCTTTTTATCTTTTACCATCTGCTAGATTACACAAAGCATAATTAACAAATTTGTTATTTTTGTTTAAATATAACTTTTTAAGCTATAATAATTTTTTTCATGACGTATTACAGACAGTTCAGGTATGCCGCTTACACGAGTTTTACGGGGCGTGTCTATGGAGACTAGGGAGTAAAAACAGACAAGTGATACCAGCATGCTGTGTCCTCGCAATCAGAAAGAAAACCCCAGCACCTCACGGTGACTATGAAGGACACATCGATCCAGAGTTACCTGATAATGAAATGTAGCTTTAGAAATAACATAATTATTTACATGCTGTGTGCCATGTAAACGTAGGAGGCTCTTGAAAAACTCGTTTCTTTTACTGACCTATATGAGAACCAGAATGTTGAAAACCTGTGACGACAGTTCCCGTCACCCAAAGTACATGCAATGTTAATGTATTAAATGTCTTGTGGTCATTATCAATATATTCTGTGTTATTGTCATCTCTATTTCATTGCACAAGTGCTTTATAAGACAGTTTTTGATTCAACTCTGTTGTTTATTCTCATGTGATTCTCACTGTGCTGTAAAACGTGTGAAATGCCACAGAAGAAATCTTCAGTCTCGGTGTCAGATGACGAGGTGTCTGGACAAAGTTATGGCGGCCATTACAAAACTCATGAGCAAAGTAGATGAAAACCACTGCAAGTTGGGTCAAGCTATTGAAGACTCGAAAATACTCCTGCTGGGTCACCTCAATGCTGTCAAAGATGATCTAACAATGGAGATCAACCAGCTGAGAGGTAGGATTGAGGTTCTTGAGTGTAACGGTAAACAGACTGTTGCATATGGTGAAGGCAAGACCGTCGTGATATTTAACGTGCCTTACAATGATAACGAAAGCGTTGATGCTTTGGTCAAAGACATTGTAGCCGAGATTGGTCATCCTGTGAACATAATAAGGGCTAAACGATTGCCGAGTCGAGTCACCGGTAAGCCAGGTCTGATTAAAGCTGAACTGAACACACAAGAAGAGAAAATTGCGATTCTTCGCAAGAAAGGAAAGCTCAAAGACTCTGTTTTGTATAGCAGGGTATATATCCGTGCTTCAAAATCCCACACCCAGAGGTTGCTTGAATTAAACTGCAAACAGCTATTAAAAATGATTCCGGACGGGAATGATTACAGATTCACTGGCAGTGGTCACTTGGTGAGAAAAACAGCAGAAAATATCCTGAGTTCAATGGTAGGTACAAAGCATACTTACATGAGAGACATAAAGGTAAGAAAGATGAACAGAGAACACTGTATTGCAAGCAAGAGGAGATTGCATAAGATAATTGAGAAAGAGGAGGAAATTTCTGGAAGACAACATTCAGAACTTAAACAGTTCTTCTGACAATACACCTTTTCAGTGGACTCTTAACGAGTTAGGACAGACTTGCTCTGGGGAATCACTGAACCCTTCTGGGTACAAGGTTAAATGAGAAGATCAAAAGAGCAGACGTAGTGGTGGTTGTGAATGCCACCTTTGGACAAAAACTTGGAACAAATATCAATCATCAAGGACTGAAAAAATTGGGATCCCCTGTTACAGACATTTGTGGTCTTTGACCGTAGGATTCTCTACAGGGTGTGTGGAAATTTCTGTGAGTAAAGGGTTAAGTGAGATTTCTAGTTAAGCAGAAGCAGAGGTGGATGTGGACATTATCTGGCAAGCATCAACAACAAATAAATGTGACCTACATGGCTATGGACTTTGCAGAACTTCAGGAACAGCCTAGTGACTACAAATACACAAGAGGGTTTTCATGAGTTTCAAATCAGGTGGTGTGCGCACGTCCGATGCAATCCAGGCATCGGACTGCCTGCAATTTAACTTTTTAACTTTGAGTAGTATTGTTAGCAAAGCAGAATTTTTTAATATTTTGTTAGCAAGATTCCACAATAAATCGAGAGGGAAGTCCATGACTGGTTTCATACTTGACAGGCGACACAAAATCGCTTTTTACGTTTTCGTTGATAATGCACAAGGCTTTGATTTACCATCCTGATACAAAAGTATCACGATGAAATAGAACCTTAGACTTAAACGAGACCTTCTTGGTGATATTTGACTGGGTTTCTAAGAACCCATTTGAAATAAACATTGCACACAAAAACAGACATTTGAATATTGCCACCCATCATTAACAGCAAATGAGGTCATGAAAGCTTCAATAACATTATTCCGTCATGTTAATCAAATTTTCCAAGTGGGCCATATCTGGTCCGAAATGCAAACTCAATGTTTGAGCAACTAAAGAGCGTCTTAATTATTACCACTCTAAGGTCAACAAATATTCCCATTGAGACATATAATAAATACCAGGAATAACATAATGTTGAGCACCTGCTAAGGTCCCTCGTGAATACTGTCACTGGGGCTAAAAGTGACCAAATTTGTGCCATGGGACATTTGAATAACTAGAGAAACTTGAGATTATGCGCTATTAAAGCAAGCCTCTCTCGATTGTCTTCAGCAGAGTAGTCCTCAGCTACTTCCGACTCCAGACTGGACTGCGTCCTTAGTTCTCGACTGAACTGCCTCTTCAAAAGACTAGCCGGGTTAGTTTCCTCATCAGGTGGCGCTGTTGCACTGCTGTCATTCAGTTCAGCAAACATTCTCTGCAGCAGCAGCTCCAACATATTCTGCAAGAACAAAAGTAGAAACAAACGCGTGCTTTGTGAATTATGCGCATAACATAGTTGCAGAGAATTATCAGTTGCAAAAATATAACACTAGAGAAGATGAAAAATTTTAAAAATTTAAGTACTAATTATTCCTACAAGGATTCTGCTGAGGAAAGACTCGCATAGTCCCTTTGTGAATTGACTTTTCATTATTGCCTTTTGACATTTTTATTAAGCACAACTGCAGTACAAATTCATGTTTCAATTTTTGAATTTCTGTTATAAAAGCAGGTGCAAAATTCAAATCTCATTAACAGAAAAAGGTTTCAAAGGAGCGTCTCTCTTCCTTATTGAAAAAATAGTTATAGTAAAAAACAACATTGAAAACAATATTAACAAAAACAGACGTGCAAGCAAACAAATAGTTTAAGTTATCATTTAATAAATTGAAGACAAAATCTTACATAAAACAGGTGTTTATTTAATCTCCTGTCCTGGAAGACTTCAAAGATTTGTATTGCACCTTTTCTAGTGTTTTTCTCCCCAAGGAGATTTTTCACACCATCTGAAAAGAAGGAAATTTAATGCTTCTGGTGTCAAAAAGACAAACGGGCAAGGAAAAATAATGTGCACCATACCGAGAACTTTCTCGGATCACAGGATGGTGGTTAACAAGTCTTAATGCATGCGCGCAAATTAATGCTCACATCAAAACTAACCAAAGAAAAAATTTTTATTCAAAACTTTTAAAAACAGGCGCATGTCTTAAACTAGACGCTATTGGAGTGCTTTTGTCCATTCTTGAAATTTTTCATTCAGTGTTAGAGCTAGTACTAAATTGGATACACGCCAATGACGGCAAACAATAATTCAACTCACATTACACTTAAGACATTAGCTCCACAGTTTCACCCAGTGTTTCAAGCATAAGAGCGTGTGCTTATTTCTGGACATATAATACAAACTTTACATAAAGGTGCAAGGGCCAAAATACACTCATACACAATAAAGTCAACAGCAACAGCGACTTTTGTCAAAAAGATTGGAAATATTTATTTACATCAAATGTGACCATTCTCAAGAAGAACAAAGCACAAAATAGATGGTTTTGTCAACAATTTTCAAAACATCACACATTAAGGGAGAAGTGAACAGTGATTCAACCATCCAAGACTTCCACACTAAAACTCTTAATTAATTGACCCAAATGCCACCAAACAATCACCATGGCAACCTGATCAGCAGTAAAACCTCCAATTCTATATGTAACAAACTGTAACAAAGAATATATCCGAGGTACCTGGGAAGTTATCCACGAACCCATGTTTAGCCTGTAGACGTGTATGAAGTTTTTCTTGGTCCGATCTAGAGGGCGCTGGAGGGGCAAGCTTCCCATTGGGCCAGAACGAGTCACGGAATAAGTGAATGTAATAGATAATCATGGGCTCGGAGAATATCCAATCCACCGTCTCCCGTACTTGCCTGAAACAAACAGGGAAGTAATTTTATTAATTTACTTTTATTATAACAACTGACAGAAATGCAATTATCTCCATTATCATAAAAATGAAGGAAAACTCATGGAGGATTTCAAAAGACTAAACTCCATGCAGAAATTTAATTTTAAATTCTATATCCAACATATCTCCAGGTGTCGTACCTTTGACAATGGCAGTGAAATTAATCAAAGACTTCTTCCAAGAGAACAATAAAATCACACATTAGCGACCACAGTAACATCACTGCGCTCATATTCTTGAATGAATTTTATAAGTTTCTGCGTTAACACATTACTGGAGAAAATCTATTCATACGTCGCACTGATTTGGAAGCTTATAATACCATCGCCAACATGTTACCAATTAAGAACAGTACAGACAGAAGATACGAATACCTTAGGTATCTATCATATGCATAACGCCACGAATTCCCTTTTGTCAAAAAATTATTTACCCTCAAGACAGACTTTGTAGTGTAGGCAAGTAATCAGCAAGCAACAATAAAAAACAGAGACATTCAGTCATGTACCTGTTAATACTCCTGCCAAACGTGACCTGGACAAACACCACAAGTGACCTCCTCAGTAGCTTTGTGACCTTCTTCAAGTGAAAGATCTCACCAATGAGAGAATAGAGAGGCTCTGCTATGTCATCACGAGTGGTCTCTTCTTTACTACGAACAGCAGGGCACAGTTGGAGAAATTAACACTTTTGAAACACACACTCAGTTACTGCACAGAAACTAGTAAATGTCCCAATTTTCATTTATTTTTCCTTTTTGTTTTTGCTGGTATATTTCGTAATTGGTCATTGTACATCACATTTAATTTATCCTATGTAGAACAACAGTTGGACTGAATGAATCAATTTCCAAGTTAACTGTTGTAAGAGTTTTATCTAAGTCAAAATAAAATTTAATAACAAAAAAAAAACAATTTCTGCTTTACTGGAGCAGTAATATATTTATGTAAAATATAGCTTTGACTTGAAAAACACAAAGTTTCGCAAAAGTCAATGAAAGACACGATCATGTAAACCCAAGGTAAGCAACTATTTAAAGACTTGTGGGGATTGTATTTAGAGGTATGAACGCAGAACATTTTACCTCATCTCGTCAAAAAACAAGAGCTCTTCTTCAGCCTTTTGTTCCTGAGTTCCTGGCAGGCTAAAATGAAAAACAAATGTCACTGCAGCTTTGGCATAAATTTAGTATCACTATGAACTGTGGCAATGCTTGTAAATAAACATGGGTTACAGACTGACTGATTGAAATGGCCTTGTCAATAGTTGAAAATATTGTACAACATAACATTTTTCTCCAATCCACTGGCTTTATGAGAACTGTGATGACACAACAACCGCAGATTAGTAACAAAAAAGTCGCTTTTATGTCATAACATAACATAGGAGTAGCAGAGGTGTAGTAATCATGCTTTCTATACAGCTAGGTGTTACACACAAACTAAAGATCACCACATTAATTGTTTGTCAAAAAGCTTTCCTATCACTGAGATTCTTATCAAGTAACTATCGGCCTATTTGATGAGAACACAGCCTCTTGCTCAAATCTCTAGGACACATTGATCCATTATTCTTACTTTTTGAAGAAGTTTCGCAGCGAAAATTTCTTCTTGTCTTCCTGTCCTGGGGATTGTTTCAGATACTCAGGACTGGGACTGAGGAATGCATAGAGAGCCTCACTTTGGGTCAGCCGCTCATCCTTCAACACTGTCTGCAAATGTGCGTGAAGCAGACGACATTAATGGAGTAATTATGAAATAAGACGTTTACTTCCATTAACGTAGAGCAGTTGTGTTCACCAAAAAATTAACTTTCTGTAATCTGTCATTGTTAAAATGATTCATTTGCTGCCCATGAACATGTATTAAATACCAGTCTAATAGACTCCACTTTATAGAAAATGATGAAATTCAATAAAAACAAGAGAGTTTAATAATTTCTGCATGTTCTCTGAATAAACAGTGCTTATAAATGAATTGTTCAGTCTAATACCCAGTACTAAATAGGTCATGGAAGTTTCAGTACCTAGGCAAAATAAAATAAATGTCCACAAAACGCTTAGATCCCAAAAGGTAAAAGAAAGTTTTCAACACCGTCACCGAGACAGCAGCAAAGATGCTAACACTGAACAATCACTCAATCACTGACATAAAGGGACGAATTTCATCCAATCAAAAAGCAAACAAATGTTGCAACCTTTGCAACAATTCAATTTGTACACAAGTCAGTTTGGATATTATACAATCAATCAATCACTTTGAGTCTAGACAAATGAAGCAGTGGCAATGAACCTACATGTAAGTACTGGTCCAACGAAGACTTAGCTTTCTCCAAAAATATTGAGTCTATGGCCTTGAAAGAAAACTTACTCACAGAGGGCAGTTCCTTCTTCCGCAACCAAGGACAAATCTGCAACAACATAAACCAGCAAAAACTCAGCAACCTATACTTGCACGAATTAACTCGCTTCGCGGACTAAACACTAATCTAGCACACTTGAATAAAGGAAGTGTAACATACCATTAACACCGAAAATTAACAACCCCTGAAGACAAAGCACTACTTCTTATTTCTCATCTTTTATTCAACAAAGCACCACTAACCAGCACCAGCTTGGTATGCAAAGCATGGAAGTCGCCCAGACTGCGCGTGACAATCCAGCCATGGGTGCCAGATTTCTCCGGTTTATGCAGCGCCCCTCCAGTCAAGTGAACAAGTATAACAAAGTAAGACGTCAACTTATTGTCTTCCTGTGTAACCTTTGGGGTGAGTAGAAGAGATGAGTAAATTAACGAACACAACTGGCAAAATGCCACAACACTACAGCAATTTGCCAAACAATTTGCACAAAACAAGTTAAATATGTTTTCCTTTTAGTCGAGGTGTGCCAAACGCACAAAACATACAGTCTTTGTAGTTGATGGGCAACTGCGTAAAACCAAGCACTGCCACCTGCCCGAAATGCGACCTTCAGGTTGCCATCATGATCCAACTAATAGTACTTAAGTTAACATGTTCTAATCTAAACGTAATTTACCACATCTTTGGTGAAACACTATTTTGAGCACGGCTCTAGGTGACATGAAATTCATTCAGGTCACCCCTTTAACCTCCCGCTTACAACAGCATGATATTTCTCATATCTTTGACTGAATTAATGGATGTTCAGACCAGACTAACACAGTTACAGAGATTGTGTACTACTAGAATTAATGACAGAGCTTTGCGACAATATTTTCCGGAAGTACAAAACTCAATGTGTGCAAATTATATGAGGTATGAAATTCCTGTCAAGTAGCCTCGAGTTAAATAAGTGAGGGATGAAACATTGTTTTTGCAAAAAAATTTGAGTGAGTGAAATGAGACGAGTGTGCAAACTAAGGGGAGAACAACCCTACTTCAAACTATTCAACATTTATTTCTGACTCACCAGACATTTTCACGTTCAGTTCATTTCATTTCACAGAAAACATTTTTGCACAACTATCATTTCCAACAACTTATTTAGATACATTAAATGTCATGTCAACAACAGTCATATTTCAACAGCGTGATTACTTAGGACATACAAATCTTTTCCATGTCATGCTCCAGATGGTATTAACAAATTACAAGATAAAACATTATCTCCATTCACAAGCGCTATGTACTAGAGCAAAATCAACAGCTCACATCACACCTCGGTCAAGTCCCTGGTGTCTACAAATGCACTGATGAAAGTACAGACCACCACTCTTGTTCGAGTAGGAACTAACTCGGCTACGAATGTACAGAATAGTATAGCAAACTCCCTCGATACAGAAAAAATTCAATGAAATTACAAATTTTGAGTTTCTCTCTCATACTGATGAAGAGTTTGGAGAATTAACTTGAATTTTTGAAAAACGGATGCGAAAAGACAGTAAAATGAGGGCTCACACTTTACATAGAGAAAAGCGACATCAGCAACCGCTTTATTTACGTCCAAAATTGTTTACCTCAGAGCTGCACACTCTTGTCTGCCACATGCCGATGTTCTCGCTCCACACCTCTGTGCGTTCAATGTGAAACTCCAGGTGGCGCCGCTCAAACTTCAAGTTCTCAATCTCCTGCTGTACGTCCTTCTGTACTTTCATGATCTGCAATGAACGCCACCTGTAGGACACTATGCAGTGCTAACAGACCACAAGGGCACAGTGTCATTGAGTGAAACCGAAAACTTCTTTCCTTCCAAACAAAGCACAAAATGCATCTACTCACCGCAAACACTAGTTTCTAAGAATCCATGTCTTAATATCACCAACTGTGAGTTAAAAGAACCACTACTAATCTTACAGGTCCCAAATGAAGTTATCTAACTGAGCAAAGCAAAATGACCACATTAAATACACAATTCATTACCATATGAAATCTTTACTGACAGCTAATTAATATTCACGAAAATCAATCTAGACCTCAGAAGGTCTTGTCGGCCAAGTCAACCTAACAGCGTTAATGCAATTTGTGGTTATTTGCCAAGGACACTGGTACAGTTTTTATCACAGCTTTCAACATCTCTTAACAAGTGACAAGCTGCTCATTTCAAATATCATACGACTCTACAAAGATACATAACAACTGCAACACCACTTGGCTACATTACAATCAGATATGAAGTAACTTCCCATGAGGTGGGTGAGCATAAATCGCGGCTTTGCTCATCTCAGGCAAAATTCTGCGGCGTACACATATTCCAGTACAAGCACTTGAACCTTCAAACAACTCCCAATTTTATTCCCCAAAAATCCCTCGATCCACTTGAATAAATCTTGCGCAACTTTTTACTGTATACTGCAAACCCTCAACACATATCCCAGTGCATTTCAAGTGAATAGTCTAATTTTCAAGAGTATGAGTCAAAAGTAAAACCTTCATACAGTGCACGGCCATTGAAACTGACCTTCTCATCACCAGCTTTTTGCGAATTTTTTAAAGCTTGTAAGGCGTGTTGCTTATCCTGTATTTTCTCGTCTAACGACACCAACTTCTGCTGTGCATACGTGGAATGTCTGGCTATTACATAATTGGGGTTCTCATACCCATCAATGTCACTAGCGTTGATTTTCTCATAAGTACCTAGAAAGAAAGCAAATACATAACAGAGATGCCTCTCTAAAAGGATGCAAGACCTTCAACCAGCGCTAGTAAGATACATAACAACACCCTTCAAAATATTTTCCCATCCCCCTAACCTCATTCTCCTGAAAATGGTAGGTGGTAAAAAAATATTGATTTAGTTTATGTTTTCCACTTTGTTTGTAGGGTACAATGTACATGTCGCTTTTACAACTGAAAATTCCTCATCAGACTGCAAGTTACATACAATCGGTCACAGGAGGGAAAACAACATAATTTCAATTTACAGCCATTAGGTAATCGGTTGACCGACAACAGGTGAATGTCTCTGAAACACGTTGTAAGTAATTGAGATACGAACTCCACTATCACCATGCCCTAATTAACTTAACATCAGATGACTAAAGCAGACCCAGTTTAATCAGAATACCATCATCTGACTTTAAACACCATACTGCTAAATTTAGACTCTTAAACTTTCACCCTTCACTTGTCTTTGCATGAAATAACCCAATATCAACACTCTCTCTTTCCGACAATTCGTCACAACAAATTTGGACCCTACTCCCCTCACCTGACTCCTCGTAAAATGACCCAGATTAGGCAGCGCTCAATAGTTTTTGTGGGCCACGGTTGAATTTACCTTCCCAATCTCCTTGAAAATAGATGCCTGCTGGGTTGGCTGGGCATTTTGTACTGCATGTGAAGGCTTCAAATACTGTTCGCTGGATTTCTGAGTCTGTGCTGAGTGAAAGATTGCCAGTTGTTATCCTCTTGGTCCATTTTTGATCAGTTGTGGCTTTTCTTAAACCTTTACTGCTTGCAAATGGGAAGTTGATATTCAGCAGGAAATTCAAATACCCTCCAGACACTTTGGATTTGTAAAAAATCTGGCTGGTCGACATCCACTTTTTACCTGAGTTTTGGCAGTCTGAATGCAATGTCTCTCAGTCCGTAGTAACTGCATGCAAATGGAGGCTTTGGGGTGTAAATTGAGGGTTTGGTGCATTATTGCTAATTTTTGTAAGTAGCCGGCTGCACTTTGGAATCAGTTTCAATAGACTGTGCAAGGTTTTTGAAGTCTTAGGTCCAGTAAAATGTTCATATTATCAGGTTTTGTACATCTTGTGGAACAGACTGTCAGAGCTGCCATGACCTGGTTTTTCAAGCCCAAATCCAGCAAAAATTGTTGAGTGCCACCTTAGTAACTATATTAACCCTACACCCTAGAAGTGACTCTCTATGGAAGAGCCCAATAACACCACACCCCTTTCACACAACCAATGCAGACATCTAAACCTATCCCCCCTCACCTGACTCGTCATGGAATGACCCATCACCTCCATGCTCAAGTTCTTCCAACTCCAGATTACTGATATATGAATGGTAGACATCACTGACAATGAAGGAGGGGTAATGCTCTTTCTCCAGGTAGTTATACACTTGAACTTGCGCCCGGAAAAACGCCTCAGGTCCCTGCAACAGAAACGCGATGGTGTCAACTTTCAAGTTACATTACTAGCGCTGAGTGAGATCTGATAAAGTGTAAAATGTGAACAATCTCGCCACAGCTGGGTGGCATAGAGAATGGGTAAAAAACACCCGTATCACCCGAGCAGCATTCACTTTCATGAAAAGAAAACAACTTTTTGGGGAATTTCTTTAATATCTCGTTTCAAAAAAATTCGTACCAGAACTAGAACACGTTAATTCTTTAGTTATCTCGCACGAAAATAATTGTGTATTTTCTGTTTTTCAACTGACTAACCTTGCCACAATGTTCGTTAACGTTTATTTTCAAAGACCGTTACTTCCAATAAACAGGAGTCCAAGAAGTGTCTTGTCAAAAGTAAACAATGATCAACCAAGTGATGTAATGTAAAGGATGTAAAGTACAAACAATCTAAATAATCTTGTACAGTTTCCTTGAATGCATGTTTATTTCTTATAAATTCAACAGAATGACACATTAATTTCCATTAGTTCATGTTTTCTTCTAGTAAATTTAGCAAAATGACTTTTTCGCCATCGTGTGCGATCATGATTTATCTATTGACCTTAACAACAAACTGATTGTAATAAGAAACTATCATCTCCTCTATACAACACTGACAAGTAACTCTAAATCCACTGACCTTGTCTCCCAACATAAACATCTCCATGTCGCGGACACACGCCTTGTCCACCTTGACTATGCTGCCCGCGCTGCTAATGAACATCTGGTAAATCTCCGATGCTAGCTGATGACGACGGTTACGCTCAACTGATCGCAGCTGCTCCACAGCACTCCAAAACCTGAGGGGTGGAATTGATATTAAAGACATAGAATGAAGACGAGGCAGATATGTTCTCAATACAATGCGCGAGAGGGATACAGATGGAGTTAACAGAGGAAAGAATTGGGTGTCAGCATAGATCCAAGACAACAAATTCGCAACTCCGACATTTTCTAATGAAATTCCCAGCAGAGGTGCAACTTACTTTGTGTTCTAATCTCAGCTTCCAGTTAGTGTATTCAGAATCAGATGGGAAATTGTTTTACCAATTTTACTTTCCAGCAGTACGAAAAAACACCCGGCATCAAAAAAAAAAAATTCAATTGCTTCCTTCAGTAGAATTTTCGGAGTCTGGAGTAATTTGCGGCAATATTTCAAGGGAAGTGCAATTGCAAGCTTTCATAATGCAAAACTTAGTGCTTTTCACAAAAATACAAAATACAATAACAGGAGTTCAGTCTAGAAAGCGCTGGAAACTAACCACAGTCAGCAGATGGGTCAACTCAGCCCATGCCACTAGTAAATAAGGATGCTGCGGCTTGTATGCAAGAACACAGATCTCATCCACTGACATTAAATACAAAATTGTTGGTCCATGTGGTGTAGTCTGTGACATCAGGTAAATGAAAGGTACACACTTACCGAACCAGGGAGTCATTGTCATCCTTCTGTAAGAACTTCTGGAATGCTTTTCTAGCCTCGGGACTTGACAAGATAACAGAGAAAGAAAGTACCTGTAAAGTCATTAAAACAATTCAAACATTTTCTACTATTTGCTATGTCACAGAGCCAGCATTTATTTCCCACTGCCACAAAGAACAGCCAGCTTTTTTTCCAAGCCAGAGTTTGGTACGATGTCATTTTGACGTTTTAGAGCAGAAATCAAATTCAAGTGCAAAAATTGAAAATAATAATTAAGCCTACTTTTATACGCACTTTGGAAATTATAACTGGGCTATGGACTTCGTCAATTTTAATGCTACTCAACTCCCAGGGGAGCATACAATAGGTGTAAACATTTTTGGCACACACCACTTAATCCAAACACATAATTCTACAAAAGTAAAAAAACCTGTGATAACCTAAATGAGATAAATGTTAAAAAAATTATTGACAATGTAACGAGACTGTGCACTTCTATTCCTCTTTACCAATACAAATAGTGTCATAGTGCCAGACACATCACCACTAAATTTCAGTATAATGCTGGCCAGCCCTTCCAAACTTTAAGGGTTTCAATTCATTTGCAGGTTATCTCTCAATTTCACCTGAACGTTGAAGACAATGCTATCATGATCAGGAAAATGTGAAGTCCAGCTTGGCAGATTAAATTAGCACATTTCCCACTTTCATATTTGAGCACTAAGTGGAAATATAATGGCTTTTAGTATACTCATGTTGCACGCGAGGTGTACCTTTCGTCCAGCAAGATTCTGTTTCTCCTGCTGGTTACTCTCACCGTAGTCGCTGTACTCTTGACCCCCTAGCAGGCGGATGCGCTGCTCACATTTAGACTTGGCCAGAGTCAACTACAAGATGGACATTACTGCTACGAAAGTCTACACAACATGATCCACACAGATAAAACTGTCAACTACTAGTGGCATCAATGGCAGGTAGACATACTCCCGTGTCGGGCTAACTAGGTCAAGTCACAATCGCTAAACTTTAAACTGGCACAAACCAAGATAACAGCTGTGAATCTTCCCATCTCAAAGATGGGGTTACATGCTGCTTTCGCAACATTAAATTAATCTAGTCGTTATGCACTGCAATCTCAAATACTCTTCCACAATTTTCTAATAGGTGATTGTTGCCATGAACACGCCCACTGCCAATCACATTTGTCTGGATAACTTCACGATCAATCCTGTAGGTGTCAGCATCCTGCAGTGCCACACCTACACCACTGTGTTAAGCGTTAACTACATATAAAGACTCCTTTCACAAAAAAATGCATCAACAATATTTTCTCAACATCGAAATTTTGAATCCCAAAAATCATTGCAATTCAGTATTTATTTTAAAAAGCTTTTCAAATTAAAAACGTATAATTATGTTTACTTTTTGAATACACACAAATCAATGGGGCAGAGTAGATATTTACCTGATTGATATACCTTCGTAAGTTCCTAGACTTCAACAGATCTCCTTTTGAAGAGCCTTTAGGAGTCGATGCTTTATCTAGAACAAATAAAAAACAAACAATAGCAACAAAAAGTGTGACGTTGCCATACTAGTGTAGCCTAGGAGATTCCACCATCTTGGTTCTAACCCTAGCCACTTTTCTAAGGGAAATTACATCGAGTCGAAAGTTGTAACTGGAAAATCACCATTTAACCTGTCTTAGAAAACACATGGTTAATATGCAAACCTACATGCTTCACAAAGACTGTGGCATGAGATTTATGGGATTCAAACTTACCTTCCGCCATTCCTTCGGCTCGCTTGATGTTGTTGATAGTAGTCGACTGCATGATTTCCGTGATTATACTCAATCTGCAAATCGCAAATAAAATAAGTAAGAATTGATGGCCATATGTTGGTCACATGACATGTCTTAAAAAAAATTCTGAAAAGGTCTCTGTCCCGACCAGTGCTCGAACCCGGAACTCTCTGCTTTCTTTTTGCTGAAATGAAGTTTCAAATTTTTCTGCCATCAACATCAGGAACAATAAGAAAAAGCCCCCTTCAAAACAACTTTACCCAGCCCACAATACACATCCGGTGACAGCGCCATCTATCACTACATAAAGAAGCACCAACAGTCTATTACCTCATCTGCTTCAGGTGTTCAATGTCCTCCGACTCAAGAATCATCTTGTAGAACTGTTCGTAGGAAGCCGCATACATATACTTGCGCCGATGTTCCTCGCTCAGCCTCATGCGATACTCGATGTACCCCAGCAATGTTTGATTTATGTAGTCCGGGTCACATATTGCCTCAATGGTGGGTTTCAGAACTGAGAATTACNCCAACTCGAACTGGTACTTTTTCTCCAAAATGTACTCAGCCACAACAGAGCAGTGTACAGAAATCTTCAAATCATCAATACAGTACGTGTGGTGAACTTTGCAGTCATAGTTTTGAAGGTTTATGACAGTTTCAAGTCCTACCACCAGAATGCACAATCTTAGGGTTATGCAGCACAATAGAAAAATTCCGAATTGGCCTACCTTTGGAACATCATATCTCAGAAATGGCCGATTGGATTCACATGAAACTTTCAGATAGCGTGCTTCATGTTTTGTTCTTCAAAATGCTCTTAGCAATTGTTTTTTTTAAATGTTCCACTTCTACATGAGGTGTTATCAAAAATTAGGATTTTCATGAAAAAATTAAGTTGCATCAAACGAAATGTTTAGATACTTGTAACAGCATTTTTGAGATTTCATCTAGATTTTTGTCAAATGAAATTTTTCATGTTATTCATAACGTTGTTTTGTCATCAAAGTACCTATTTTTTGCAATATTTTATCAAAAATACATGGTCACATGGCTAAATTAACAGCAGATAAGTAAAAAGAAAAATCCAATTCTATAAGCTTTCTACTTTCAGTACCTAATTTTAGCAATTTAAAATCTATAGTTTTGTAAATACACAAACTTGTCGATGAGGTCTTCCATAACTTTAATAACACACACAACAGGGTCTACAACTCTGACGACTTTTGTGCATAGAATTATGAAAGAGGCATCACAGACATTTTACCTCCTTCCCCTACAGAACAGGGAGCGACGAAACTAAGTGGCTAACCCACAACTTATAGGTTTGAACAACGTACTACCCCCGATTCAGAATAACAACGCATACCTTTACAGGCAAAAATCTCTCTCAGCAGGTGAGTGGCAGGTGTGACGTGAGCATACTCTGTTGGCAGCGTTTTAACGAGAAGGAACTCGGCGACTTTACGCAAGAACCGCAACTCTTCTTCATCATTGCGTAAGTAACCATGAAGCCCAAACGGTGGTAACGGCTCATCTGGCTTGGTTCTGAAAACGTGAACAATCCATATTTTCCTTCATTCTCCACAATAGGCATCATTGCAAGTGCGCAAAGGGTAAAATTCACTTACAGGCAGGCACAGGAATCCCGTATTTTGGGAACCAGTTTTCTCCATTGAATAGCGTGCATCAAACTGGTTCTCGAAATCCAGGAACACTTAAGTGACTATTGCCGTACAAAGAATGCACTTTCCCAGACACTTTATACCCCCTTGAAAATTTGTTGAAAATACAGTTTGCTAATACATACCCATTGCTACACTAATAAGGCAGTTTACAATATTGTGAAAACCTGAAAACTATGAACCTCAGACTGATCCCAGAAAAAAGGGTTGACCAGAATCACACCTGTGAAATCATGCCGTACTGATTAAATTCTCAGTGATGAAAAACACAGTATTACACGTGGGCCTACATCTTGTTTTTTTTTTCTCACTGCGTGAGTGGGAATGATGGCAGTGAATTGTTAAGATGCAATCTCCACATGCGGATGCTCTTTTGTTTACTAGACTGTATGTGTATGCCACCTGTTGGCCATGTTAGAAAACTGGAGATTAAAATGGTGATGTGTATTTCTTCATGCTGTCAATCTGGCATAAATCCCACAAAATCGTATGAATGGCTCAGACATCCGCAACATGAATGAGGTAAAGCGAGGTCTTCGTACCCTCCATGTGTTAAGGACACATCCATTACAGTGCTCATGGTATTTAAAGCGACAGTCAATTAAAAATGTGAGCATTCAAATATTCCTACACAATAAAACTTATGACCAGTGCTACATTTAGAAGGTTCCAGAGTATTAAACTGGACACCCTGCACCAAATTTAGACATCCCACATAAAGTAAACAATTAAGTGCTAGTGCAACCCAAGTCTCTACTTTCTTACACAGCAGCTTTGGGAGCTCAACCATAACATGATGAAAGTAAGCTAGGATAAACATTACTACAGACCCATGTGTCCACCCTAACATTCCAAACAACAGTAGCAATTCCACTTTGAGTCATAAACCCCAATCATCCTTGGTGGTGGTTGTCCACAGACAAAGGGAAATCCAAGCTGAAAGCCCCATTTGGAACTCCTGGACAGAATCATTACATAACAAAACATGCCCGAGTGGCTAACACCCATCACAGTGCAGTGGCAAGATAACTGGGCCAGAGCTACACTGAGCCTGGGTGGTGCTAGAGACCTAATTCTAGGGGAATGCCAGAAAATTTCTTTGTGATTTTTCTTATCTTAATTAAATAACACAAACTAGATCCTACCACATTGACAACAATATTGTGGAGCACATTAACTGCTTACTCCTGAGCAGATCACTCTTTGATCCTATCTTCAAGCAAGTGAAGGGGTGTAGGCAGAAGAAGCCAGTTCTATGGTATCAGATGACGTTGAACTCTAATGTCTTCCAGATGGTATCCAAATAATTCAAATTATGAACACAGGGAATGCAGATGAGTTTTGAGGAGGGGTTATTAAATAACATTTTAGCATATTATATAGTGGCACAATTGCATCACTTAGACAAATAAGACATGCTTTGGATAAAGCAAATTAGCAAGGGGAATTTACAATTGGCAACAAGTGCACAACCAGATCATTGGCTTCAGCAACGGAATTGTTATTAGCCTTAAGATCAGGCAATATATTACCCACACACCCAAATGCTTCAAGAGTATTAAACAGGCAATTAACCTGAAAACACTGGGTCATTCATAGGGAACAACCAGCATTAACTCCTTGATGAGTGGACGAAAGTGTCTTTGGCTGGAGACAATAGGACAGCCCAGGATAGAAATCTTTGTCCTGGAGGTAGGCACATGCACTGTCATCAGTTCTAGAATTTTGGCTGGTATTTTTTCTACAAGTATTTTCTCCTACTTCAAATTGCGTAGTTAGCTACTACTCAAATGCCCGTGTCAATTACAGAGCTCCGATTTAACTTTTGTGATGGCAGCTAGCCTTGCGGTTACAGCAAATCCTTTGAACTTCGAGTTGCGTACTTCGATTTCAAAAGTCATGGGTGACTACAAAGACACTGTGGCTCAGCGGTTAAACGTCAAAATCAAAATGGAAATTATGAAGAGCAAAAATTTTTTCAAAACAGGTCGGGCGTACAAAACAAAACAAAAAAAACCTGAGCGTCAATTGTCCATACGAGAGAAGCCAATTCGTACTCGCATTTGGCTTTTTCCGCTTGTATTTGCAAGTGATTACTTCCTGATGTCGACCCCTACATATGCACAGGTAACATACCTAACGACGGATGTTTAAGAACTTGGAACTGACCAAACAGATGATCTGTTAAAGTAAATGTAATGCAGATTTAAACACGGACACAAACGGAGTAACTGAGAACACATCGGCGAAGAAATGATAAAAAATTGCACACTTCAACTACAAATCTATAACGAAATGCTTTAAAAAGTCTTAAGAGACAATGCAGAGTGAATTTTTGTCGGTTTGACTGAAAGTTGATAGTCTTAGTTCAATGAAGCAAAACTCGTTGTCACGAATTACATACACTGGGGGAATTAGAACCACCATAACAACAACAACAACATCGAACTGTGACTCCCGCAATTTGTATCTTTGCGCATGAGCACTCCACAGTCCTGCCTAAAACTTCTGCCTTGCCACCATTTCTGAGTTTTGTGTGTGTGTAAACGGCCACTTGACAACGACCATCTTGCGCCTCAGTTGCACAGTGTCAAAAGTTTATGTCTAAAGGGAACTTAATAGGCTCCAACAGGTGATTCATTCCCCAAGTGATTTGTTGATGTCATGAACAGGGCAAAACATCTCTAAACTCTACCACCAAAATAGTTGGACAAAAATGGTACCTTTTGTAACAACAGAGGACATCCGGCAATTTGTTCTGCAACTAATAGTATTGTTATTTGACAGAACTGAGAATTTTTATAGGTACTGCAGATTCCTTCTAATGGATTTAGGCTTCCCCCCATGTCTACACGTACTTGATGTCGGGCAATTTACCGTAGTGGCCTACTTACCAAAGACCGAGACAACTTAGATATACATAGGTTTCCAGGTAAAATTTTCAGTTCCTAATTCAAAAGCACAACTTTGGAGAACGCAAAGATATGAGATTTTGAGTTGATGTCATTTATACGTTTCTAAAACGGTGCCACCTTAAAGCAAGGCTCCCCCCGGTGGAGGTGGCTGCCGTGATAGCATCAATTACCACTTTGTTTCTATATCTGGAAATTATACAGCCTGTCACCTTACACGGTCCCCCATTAGAGGGTGGCCCAATGATGAAATCATGTCACCTTTTTCCTGTTCTTGTAATTATACATCCTTTCATATTAACTGAACCTTTCAGAGGGGGACCCAATTGAGGGGCATGTGGGGAATTGCTCTCTTTCCTCATTTAAATATGTAGCAGTCTAAAGACATAATTCAAGGTTTATTGAGCTTTCCTGATACTCTTACCAAAGCTTTCACAACACACGGAAACACAAAAACGTAGGAACACCATGATACATGAAGTAACCATTTCATGCCATTTTGGGTCACCACAAGGACACAGAACAAACAACTTACAGATAAAAATTTGTAATATTAAATAGAAACCATTGTGCACAGGTGTTGTTCATAGATGTTTGAATCAACTACAAGTTTCTGGTTGTGACGTCATATGCTTTGAAATTATGGCCATAAGACCACACCTTTTGCTGTATTTGGCAAAGTATAGAACTGATGTTGTCAGAAAAACATTGCAAGAACCAATTTTATATAAATAATGTCACACCAGATAATATAATAACTCCGATTATCGTCATGAAATGTCAAAAACTGAATAATTTCCCATAGGGATAACTCACATGACATGATTTACTGTCCTATTCCTAAAGACCGTCATTGCGAAACAGCAAACTCGATTCTTACCAGCTTAGTGGCATGTGCACCTCCGCTTTTCTGTCTAAAAACTAACCTACTTCATCTCAAATTATTCGCCTTATCGGGTCTCAGAGGCGAGGGTAAAAATCAGTCGTTGCTGTTTACCTGTCTTACTCTAAGACTCTCCATTAGCATGACTAGTTTATAAGATCACTGCCCAGTCAAAGCCCACTAATGGACTATACCTGATATTACCATAATTTACATCAAAACCAAGGGTATGGCATTAAGCGGGCACCACTGTATAGGTGGAACCAAACAAGCTATAAAGGACAAAGACGAACCTGTTCGTAGCTGCTTCCACCTTCTGGAAATGCTCGCGTAAGATGTTGACAGTGTCATGAGTCACCAGATGTACAAGGTCAAGGTTGGAACACTGAGAGCTAAGCTTCTCAAGAACAATCCAAAAGTCATGCCTGTAAAAACATAGGAAATGCAAATGTTACACCCTGGTAAGTGACGCAAACCAGAAGGGTAAAAATTCCGCAGTTTGGGACAGTGACTGAACAATTACTTACAGCTACTCTTGAAAGTAACTGAATGATTCAAAACTTTTAAAAGTTTTTCATTAACTGTGTATCAACTGTTTTCGATTCTATCAAACAGTTGTAAATGTCACCACACTTAATATTTGACCACTCAAAAATATTGTCTTTCCATGACCAAATGCACTTAAATCCTGAGATTGTAGATGACGTTTTTTTCAATGCACTGATGCAGGTTGTGGGTTATATTGAAAATTCAAAGTGGTTCGAGATATCACTCTGATTGATGTATTAAGAGCTTCTGGCAGTGACAGTGAGAACACGAACTAAAGTTCTAGGAAACAAGTAAAATATAGTTGACCAATCAGAATGCTTGCAAAATAATAAACTGGGAGTCGCTTGAACTACAATGTTTATTAACATGACCTCTGAGTTGGACAATACGGACAGGTGTCAAGGATGGGAATTCAATTTCACTGGTACCAGGGCTCGACATAACGAGCTGCAGGTCGCATTTGCGACCTGAAATTTGGAAATGCGAGCTGAGATTTTTGTCAGCTCGTATCAAGTCGCAAAATGCGACCTGGAATTTCCAACGAATGCGAGCTGAGTGTTTGCACTTCTCAACAGATACCTGGCAAATACCAAGCAGCTCTTGTTAATCCGACCGTTATTTGCATGGTTGTTGCCAAATCCAAGTTCAAAAGAACACTAACCGAGAACTGCCCTCCCGATGACTTGTAAGCAAGTCGCGTGAACATGGGATATGCAGAATCGATCTTTGACGCGTTTCATTGGCTAACACTTTCGGCCACTTTAGTAAATTCCCGGATTCGCCGAAGAAAGTTTCGGGCCACTGCTTAACACGTGATAAAACTTCACAAAACAACGGTGTTTCTACTAATTCTTAAGCGATCAACTTACCAAACTTTGTGGTGGACAAAAATGTTTATTTTTCACATAAGATGTCCTTATTACATGTACCAAATATCCACGACAATATCCCTGATATCGCACTGCGGCACCGTTAGCGCGCAAGCGGTCCCGGCAGACAATCGTGACTTAGACTGAGATGTGCTTCTCCTTTTTATCGTATTAAGACAGCCAAAGTGAAAATTACAACCTTATTAATCGCCAAACGACGGTCACGTCTTTACTTTCAGTCGCCAAGAAATTCTCAAACCCTTTACTTGTTTCTGGGGCTACGTGCGCGAAATATGATTTGTCTTTCACACGTTGTTGCCAACGTAAAGTGTAGGCCTACTCCAGCGATTCAAGTGCGTGAACTCACGCGTGCGCACCACTTCAAAGAACAGCGACAGTCCTAAATGAAAGAGTATACCGGCTTGGCTCTGGTTTATTTGAAAATGAACTCAGATTCCCAGCGGTTATAAAAGACCCGATGTCCCGGGACCGATATAACCCAGAACTAACGTTATCCTGTTCCGATGTTTCCCGAGGTCGATGTTCTGTAAACCCTGTATTCTATGCCCGTAGCCAGCTATTGCAACTAAACTGGCACTAGATGCGAAATTGTGGTTCAAGTTAGCGAACTTTTCATTCTTCTCTTTATACACCCCCCGGCAACTTTTCGCTCCCCGAACCACCTTCGCCGTAAAATGTTCAGACTCCTATAGAAACAACCTTGTTCCGGCTGAAGCGGGCAGTTAAAAAAATCATTCCGGGTGGCTAAAAAGGGTACAATGTAGTTGGTAACGATATCCAGAAAGTCACCCCTACCAGATGGAGTTTGCCTCGCAAAATCGTATTATTATAACGTTTTTTACCATTGCAGCGTTTTAATATCTTATTACCGCAAACACTGAGGTTAACGACTATGCTCACGCACAAGCCTACTCCCTACCTTTAAAGTGTTTCATAATAAGCGCTCACTGATCTATTAAAAGTCCCCCCTTAAATTTTGAGAATTTCCAATTAAGCGCCCACAGTTCAAGCTAGCGCCCATCATTGCGCACTACAAACGACCGCGTGTGGTTTAAAATTGACACGCAGCTTATATGGTGTGTGTCACTTTCATTTTACACAACTTCAGTTTTCAAAAACGTCTTTTCACAATATGTAAAAACCAAATCTCGGCTTTGTTTTATACCTCGGAAAGAAAGTTAACACTAGTGACGTGCGTGTCGTTTTGCGACTGACCTATTTTTCCCGTACTTGGAGAGTATTGAAGAGCAAACTCGCGATTACCCGAGTTAGTTTGAATCGTTAACGACTTTGATGACGGCCAGTAGCAGACCAGATCTAACAAAATCCCAGATACTTTTTCAACGGGCATTTTCTCCCTTTTCACATCGCAAATTTAGCTACTCCAATGCACAAGTCAGTTAGAGAGCACTGATTCAACTTTCACGCCGGCAACTTGCCTTGCGCTCTAGAGTCTTTCAATGGCGGTCGTGAAGAACAGTAAGGCCGTACCTGCATGAATGAAGTCAATTTTGAGATCCGAAATTTGTGAGTATTTAACGCTGCAGGTAAGAGCATAATCTAAACATTTTCTAGATGATCTAAAAAATCTATTTTGGCGCGTAAAAATGGCGGGAAAACTTTGCGACCTGGCATTTACGAATGCGAGCTGGATTTTGAAAATGCGACCTGAGATTTTGGCTAGGTCGCAAAATGCGACCTGGCGATTTTAATAGCGTCGAGCCCTGGGTACGTATGCTAATCACAAAGCAGTGCACTAGGATTGGCATCTAGAGAAGATAGGAAACAAAACTTAAACAAATACAACGATGAGATGTATTTCAAAGTTCCAAATAGTTACTTTCTTCAGGGAAAACGACTACTGGTGTTATAAGTGAAAATCTCTTGATATGGGTATCTCCAGAAATCAGGGCAGTAATGTTGTGCAATTGAAGTTGGCGAGGAAACTTCCAGAAAGTAAACAAATCAAAATAGTGTGACCAAGACTGGACTAGGTACAACTGAAATAATTAAAACCTAGGATAGAATAATAAACTAACAATAATTTCATGCCACATCACATCTTTAACACAGTGTTTCCCCTGGGTTTTGCAAAGAGCGTGGTGGCGAATGGCCAAAACGGGGTGTAAAGCCCGTTGCCGCACGCCAATATGAGAAATGGGATCCCCCTATTAGCTGGATTTCGAAAGGAGCGTGGTGGTGAATGCTCGACGTGGATACGGAACCTGGCACCACATGCGAGCATGGGATGAAGTGAGATCCTCCCATCAGGGGGGGTTGGGAGAGGCCTTCCCCGCAGGCAAAATTTGAAAATTAGATGTAATTGGGTGCAGTTTGCTCACCATAGACAACATAGACAAGACCTTAACCCGAGCATCATGTAGTGGAAGTATCCCGGTAAAGAATACTTCGCAAGACAATTTGACAATGAAGTGTCTGGCATAGTGTGATCTCTGTCACACTTCAGTACAAAAAAACAGTGTTAAAATTCAGTTATCCACGAAGTGGCAAACATAGAACAAAAAATATTTGAACTTTGTAGATGTTATAAACTAATTCGTGTAACGAAACGTCCGTTGATACCGTCTTGCTAAACATAAATCAGTGATAGTGGATTGGCGTTGGCCGGCGTAGCAGACGATGTTATAATACAGTCCATGCAGACGAATCTGAGACTGGTTACAGTATTCTCCACGACCTGTTTTAACTTGACGCTGTAACGAGTTTGGATTTTGCCGCGTCGAGTTTGGAAAATGCGCGTCGAGTTTAGAAAGTGCTGCGTCAGGTGGGTAAAACATGAGGTCAACAATAGGGTACTTTTCATATTGGAGCTCTCCAGAGAAATGAGGTCAAAAAAGCAACTTCCACTTGGACCCAACTCAGATTCAGTAGACAGGAATTCACTGTTACATATGGTGGTTCGTTAAATAAAAAACAGAGAAATAAATCAAACTGACAATCCGTCCTAGCGTTTGATTAGCTTAAGTTCACCAATAGGCCTTTTGCGAGTTTATAACAATAACGCGAGATTATGTGAGACTTAACTGTGACGTCACGGGAAGTGGGGCAAAAGCTTGTCATTTGGTCATTTGCCCAATACGGTAGCAGAGTGTATTCTGTTATTGTCTTCGAGTTTTTAGCCGTTTAGTTCGAAAAATGCCCAAAAGCATTGCTGTTATGGCAAATGAACTTCAGATTCGCATTACAATACGTTCTATCGCGTTCTGTACTAATTTCGTCCCGTGTATTTTAAACAGGCGGTAGGCGAAATCCGCTCACTGGTAAAGTTTTCACCTAGTCGAAAATACATTCTACACCTAAAATTAGCACCTAAAAGGCTCTTACTTTATTCAGTGACTCTTTCTGCTTCTAAACATATCTTCGATGAAGCATATATACGGGAATTCAAGTGACTTAGGCGAAGAATTCCAACTCCACTTTGTGGTTACTGTTAACTTTGTCCGCGCGCGCGATTACCACAATCAAGTATTTCAACTGAGTCAGGTGAGTATGAGGCAAAGGCTAGCGCGAGACTGAGCGAAGCGCGAGATCTGGCGCGTGACCTGGCGCGTGACACTTGCAAAATAGCATGAGAAAATATCAAGTGAAATTTGTAAGATTTGTGTCCCTTGGACTTTTTGTTCGTCAACAGGCGTGATTTCACGTAACTTCCTCAAAATGGCGGCTCTTTAGTGAGAGAAACTCGAGAGAACCGCGAGGTTTTCATGAATATGCTCAAGTTATTTGTAGACTAAATTGTGTCCAGAGTCAGGGTATGTGTTAATTATAACTTCATGTGCACATATGCATGTTTCATTTGATTTTATTTGCTGTATTTTGAAGTGAATATCTTTTTATGGGGATACACTATCGCCCCTGTATGCCTGCGCCATTCAGGCCTAGAGCGGGTTAAGTTCCAATTTCAGTCCGTTCACAGCTTCGCACAACATAACAAGGTCACATTTTCTTCGTCTATTCACAGTTATTCCACGACCCATCTACCATATCTTAAGTTGTTTTAACGTTTTAAGCGTAAAATTCACCATAAGAACTCCAGTAAGTTTTAGCGTGTGTAGCAAAGACTCGGGGCAAAACAAGAGCAATATGGCGGGTTTTGCCCCCTTTCCGGTGACGTCACAGTGACTAGCGAGAAACTCGCAAGTGAGCTATTTATTTTTAACTTTTTTGACATCGGCTGGGATCGAAATCATACCACTATATCAGTCGCAGCCACTAACTATGCAGTCATAGACTCTTCATAGCAGTGGGAAATATATGGGACACGATGTCCTTCATCTATGGACATTTCAAGAGGTTTGCCTTTTCTGTAAGCCATTAGTACATGACACTGTACATGAGAAAAAAATTGCTGGTATCACGATAGCAGGAAAGGTGTTACAACGCCGTTGATATCAATAGGTTGAAACCTCCCATTGGCATTACATGGGATTTGTAGGGGACGCTGAACACCTGTCCACCAAAGACGTGATCGCAGTCTGGCGGGTATGTGAACGTTAATATGGTGTGGCTATTTCGAAAGTCAGCTATTTGAACTTGAGGGCGCCAAAATGTCCAGATACTTGTTTTATTTCAAGAAAACACAATTAATGTCTGGTGGTTGACAAGACCATCAATTCAATAACTTGGAATTGACAGGCGTCTCAACTCTATGCACCAAAAGAAACATCACAAGAAATAGGCTGGTTCCATGACTACTTGGTAGGGGTATACATTTGGACTTGGATTGCCACCTGCCAACATGCAAGTCACCACGTGACAGACTCACCTTAGTATGTTAACAAAGCCTTGGTCATTCTTGACCAGTCCACTGTACCAGGACAAGACATAGTCCTGCAGGGCCAGGTCCAGTACCTCTCTGAAGGCCAAGTCCAGGTTTCTGGATAGGACCACTTGCTGTTGACTGAGCTCATAATAGGAGGTAGTCTTGTTCTGCACAAAAGAATACAAATTGTGTAACAAGATATGAACTCGAAACTCACTAGGTGGCTAGTGAAACAATGCACACGTCTATTTGCTGGCCAACAAGTTTATGTTAACAATCTTTTCAAACAGATGATAAAAAGAGACAAAAATAGTTTTTTGTTTCTTGTACAAGATTTGAAGACCTAAAATTTCTTCTGTTCATTAATCATCTTGTTAAAACATCTTGGCATCCCCTATTTTTCTCTTTTTGCTTTTATACTCACAGCAAGCTCCGTAAACAATTCGTTGGCTGCTGAATGAGGACGGTTTTTGATTGGAGGGGTGTAAACTTTTCCCTTTAGCAGGTGAAGGCATACACCCAAGATAATGCCAAATACCACAGAGCACAGAGTCACTACCCAGTTGATGAGAACCGAAACTGCAGGCCACAGACTGTAGATAACTAGGCTCACAGGAAGTGCAAGACCCAGAACAACCTTGGACATGACTGAAATTAATAAGGAAACCATGTAACAGGGCGACCACTACCATACATATAATGCACCTGGAATGCATTCATCAACGAAAACACACAGAATACTACTGGAGATTTCTTGGATTCAGCTCTAGAAACAATGGACAATGCATGCCATGGTTAATGCAATGGTTTTGATTAGGCCCACACTACAGACAGTGTTCATTGCAGACTAATTTCAAATTATTAAAAACTCAGTTAAAACTGTTTTTCAAACTAGACACAGTGAAGCGAACTGGTGCAGTTTTTAATTTTAAGAGTGTGAAAAACGGTGAAACTTGAAAGACAAATTAAAATCACAACGATGTTCTTGGATCATCTCGGACATATACAAATCATTACAGTAGGCTACTCTAGCCAAAATCACGTGTTCTCATTTAAAATACACGGCAATATCTCGCGAAGTCTTGCTTTTAGCGAGGTCAACCCTGATCTGACAAAATTCGGACGAACGAAGAAGAAACTTTGAGGTCCGGATAACTTAGAGGGGTAAAATACAATGATGATGATCAGTTGATTAAACAAGCCAAAATTAAGATACAAGGACATTTACCTAGCCACAACAACAATATAAGACATGTGTTGCAATGAAGATGTGCAGGCCCAGACACCTGACCAACACCGCCATTTTAAATATTTATGAACTTCAAAAGGTTAAAGTTGAAAGGTTAAAGTATATGTACACAGGCAAATTCATGTCAGTAATTTTTAGTTTCATAAACAATATCGAGGAAATATTTTATACTAATTTGTATTAAAATATCAATTAACAGCTTTGAACGAATGTTTTTAACATTTTTAAACAGGTTGAATAGTGTAGCATACTTTCTCTGGTTTAATTTGCCAGTGACTATCTACTTCCGTAAAGCCGCGTCTAGTTGCCCGGATGCATCATATTCAAACTTGTGGTGGCGGGATTTTCGCTCATGAAATTTCGCGGATTTTTTCATTAGAAATTATTTGATTGTTCCGTCAAATACATTGAAAATATAGAAAGACTATGGGAGACTCTTATAAGTTTGGATACTGGGCGAATTCAAGTGAGGAACTGTTAAAAACGCAATTTCCTCTTCACCATGCTTGCCGGGAAGGCGACGCTGAGCGACTGTCTTTGTTACTTGTTCAAGCCCAACATGGAATTTATGAGGAAGATAGCTTTTATGGTTGGACACCAGCGCATTGGGCTGCTTATTTTGGAAAGGTAAATTCATTATGAGTAGAGAAATCGTCAATTTTTTATGAAAGATTAGAAATTCTTCGGCCAGTTTTTGCTTGTCCTCGTGAACTCATCGACGCGTCGCCGTCGATTTGTTTCGATTTCATTTTCACTTGAATTTTACATGCCATACTATTGAAAACCAGTTATGTTTTTCAGGGAATACTTATAACCACGCATGCATTGTCTTTATTAATGTGATTTGTATGAGTTCCGGTGACTTTAAACGGTCAAACTCGCAACCTCAGTCCTGTTTTTAACATCCGTTTATCTATTCTGTACCCCCTGTGTATTTGTGTCCATAGCTTAACTCAGTGCATTTTTGGACCAGTCCATTTGTTGCAGGGGGGTGATGGGCGCTCGGTTTCCATACAAAGTGTTTTTTACAACAATTCAGGGTCAGACATGTCATACATAAAAATAGTCACAGTGCCATAGCAGATGTGGGTTGTTGATTCAGCATTTATTTCAGTTTAATTTCTGAATTGTTAAATGTTGCAGAAATGAAGTAAAACTTGATTTTTTGTTGTGACCTGAATTTTGTGATTTTGATATGATATTCATTTGCTTAAGTTTACTGGTTAGTGTCTGCATGAAAGTAGCTTAGCATTAGTGAGGCTTTTACTTTGAAATTTTAAATTTTGAATTTTCTATTTAGGAATGATCGAGGTTTTTATATTAAAACATTGCTACATAGTATGCTTCCTATAAGACTTGAAGCAAATTTCTAATTACCATGTATTATTTGCTTAACTTTAACAAGAGGGGATTCCACTTAAAATCTAACAATACATGTTTCCAATTATGCATTATTTGTTGGCTTTCTTTTCAAATTGCTAAAAACAATATATTCTTATTTAGTTGAAATAATTTATTTAAAAGAAAAACTCTGAAAAAATCTTTTTCAGTCTTTGTTAGCCCATCGAACATTATGTCTTTTTAGCTCAACTGCCTTATGTGTTTAATGGAAAAAGGTGTCAACTGCGATGTTGCTACACTCCGCTTCAACCAGACACCATCACATATCGCTGCATTCAGCGCACATAGTCACTGTCTCAAATGGTTGCTACACTGCGGCGCTACCATGGATCGCCAGGTATGTTCCTCTGCTGCTTTCTAACGCATTTCCGTTCTCGAACCGTTGCAGTTGGCGTGTCTGCGCAAGCTGATGACGGTGACACGTGTGGGCGTCGACTGTGACGTGTTTACCAGCAATGATCATGTGACCCCTGCGCACCTGGCTGCAGCAGGGGGTCATCCTCAGCTCCTGCAGTATCTCCTTCAGTCGGGCTGTAGAAAAAACCAGTTGGTGAGTCCTAAGTGGTCTAGCTGGCATAGTAGTCTGTGTTAGTGAAAGGTCAGACAGCTTGTTGTAGCTCGGTAATTTTTCAGTCACATATTGACTTTCTGTTCGTTTTGACGTTTATAAACTTTCATTAGTTTGTTTTTCAGACAATTGTATTATTAATTTTACTTCCGGGTTACTGAAAAGGCCTTTGTATCTGTCGGACAGTGGAATGTGTGGTTTTCTAATCCAACAAGTTGTGGCAATCTCGTATGTCAGTCCTGTTTTTGGATATTCTGTTTTGGGTGGTTATTGTGGCAGGATTTTGTGTAAGGGTGCTGATTTTTCAGCATTGGTTGAAGTGGAAACTGTTCACCGTAGTTTGATAATGTTTTGTCTACATCAAAGATTTGATATAGTAATGCTTTGCTATTTTATTTTTTTGAATTAAACAGTTTTTGGTACTTTAACAGAATTTTTAATGTATGATACAATACAACAGAAAAATGGAATTATTTCTGTTTGTCAGATTTTTATCAAATGTTCTTGTTTGGATCATTGATAAAATTTTCAGCATTTCTGTGTCATAGTAAGCGTTGATAAATGGAAAATGTGGAAATGTCAGTTTTACTGAAATTGAGTCCTCACTGTAGCTAATTCGAAATTTCAACAAAACTGTTTCAAACACTTTATTTTAGATAAGTAATAAACAGTGACACCATTGTCTTACTTGCAAGAAAATAAGTTTTGTTACTATTAAATTGTTGGGGTGATAACAAGATCTAATCGGTTGTATCAGAAACTTGAAACCACATGGAAAACGTTTGCCATTGTGAAATATTTAATGTTTTTAATAAAGCAAGCTAGTGCTCCTGAATGTATACGATTACACTGAGGATTGATTGTAGTTCACTAGTTAAGTCTTGTATTTGACTCATTCTTGCTAGTTTGAAATTTGGAATTTCTGCTTGGCATGGTTATTGGTGATCAACATAAGAGGTATTTCAGCTCATTGAACTTACTGGTTTATTTCCTTCTCTCATTCTAACAACAAGTGCTCTATGGACCCACTATTGTTGTAAACAGTGCTATAAAGAGAACTCTTTGTTGCTGGGAACTATTGTATTGGCCCAACAGAACAGGTGAGAGGCCCAACCATTACAAAGCTTTCAACAGGTCTTTCTTATTTATGTTTACGTAGCAACAAAAGGAGTTATTGCTTCTCTTTTGTAATAATTGTAAAGGTTAAAGCATTGGAGTCAATTAAGTTACCTTAAACATTATTGGGATTGTAAAAATATTGCTGACCATTATACATAGTGCTCAAGATAATTAAGACATTAACAAGATTTTATAATGATTTATAAAGTCTTTTATCAGCATTATAAGTTATTGGATCTATGTGTTAAATTGTTAGGTGGTCTCCACTGTAGGTCATAATTGATGAGATTCATTGATCTTTGGTTTCCCCTTTACCTTGTCGGTCAAACTTGGCCAAGATGAATTATTGGGTCAGATTGATCATTAATAGTCTACCCGGATAATTTTTATGTTGTTCATTGATTTAATGCAACCTGTCAATCAAATGTCTGGTTGTGATACCGTCTTACCGTTATTACAGTTTTTGTTAAGAATTGTTGGAGTTTGGTGTAACAGTTCAGCTTTCTGAGAAAACTTTTATCATTTAATTAGAGAAGTTTATTGCATAATGGGTGATTTCGTGGAAAAGAGGGGTAAACAAGTTTCAGTCTATGGAAAATCAAAATCAGGATGTTTTGTAATCGTGTGATATTGAGATTTCCTTATCAGAACTATGTAATGTTAATCATACATTAACTGGAATTGCACAGCATTGTATACTAACTTATCTAGGCTTATCCGTTCACCTCTGTAATACCATGTTATACTTTGTATTTGATTTATTATTCTGCTCTAGGCAACCAGTAGCAGTGGGTTAAAATGTTGAATCAGTTATGCGTTCACTTCCTCAATTGATGCCTCCTAATGTCACAGGTTCACAGGTCATATGAGGTCAGGGGTTAGTCAGCATTGTGTTGTACCCACCCTGTTTGCTTCAGCAAATGGGTTTTTGCGGAAGCTGATTGGTGAACCTCAACTGGTCAGAGATGACTGTTGAAGTGCTATAAATTTGTTTAAACTTCTTGTATATTGGTATTTGTATATAGTTTTACTTTGGTTTGATCTGTTAACTTTCCCTGTAGAGTTGTTTCCTAACCTGTAAATTGTGAGTCTCTAACTATGCAGGAAAAGTTACTTTCCTAATGAGTGCAAATTTATATTGTCAACAAAATTATGTAAAGTATTCTACGCAAATACATTAAAGTGAAATCGATCACGTGATACTTTGATTTCATATGCTTACAAGGCAGGAATTTAAGCATTTTTAAAACCACAGACTGAGTTTTGATTGCTCTTGCAGTTTTGCTGACTTTCGTCTGTTGTAATTAGATCTACTCAGCATTGATTCATCATCATAAGTGGTTGATTTGTCTGCAAATAGGTGGCAGTGTAGCTGGCTGACCTTATGACCTTACATTCACCGTTGGCCTTGTGTTGTGTGGTGGCTGTAATAGACAACAGCATGTTCAGACAGTCTTGTGTTGCCACTTCCAGTATGGCAAAGTGTGAATGCCTGCTGTGCAAACTAAAGAATAATAATAGTTACCCTGCAATTCTTGGGGTTTTAAGTGAGTTAGGAAATGCATTTGAGACGTTGTTGTCTGACATTGCTTGTTCTACTTTAAATTCAAAAAGTGTTGTTTGGATCATTAATATAAGGCACCCATGTAAAAATAAACAACATGTTCATCATCTGGGTCTTGTCCAGAAAGTGGGAGGGCATTTTTTATATTTTTATTTGATGATGTCACTGGAAGTTGTGGTGCAGGCCTCATAGCAGACTGCCATACAGACCTGCAGTTACTGAAAGACTATAGTTACATATATTCTTGGACATAAACGTCATTGCAAGCAAACACATTCCTGAATCATTTGAAATAATTACGTATCATATTCTTTGGGGGTGTTTTGTTAATCAACCAAAGACGCGTGGCTATGCTGCCGATAGGACCTGCAGTTCCTGTATGCTTCTAGTGCCTACTGAGCATGTCCTCGGCCGCAGTACCACGTGGTTATAGATGAATTGCCGTTCTCTGTGTGCGTACTTTCACGTTCTGCAAATGCTATTTACTGACGCAAGCAGAAATTTTAGAAATAAACAGGAAGTCTCCATAAACAATACGTGATTATTTTTTACCTGATCTAAGTTAAAACTTCTCACGTGTGGTACCAGGGTATGTTACTTTTTCTCTATGTCTGCGTTTCTCCTGCAGGATTACCTTGGTGAGACACCGGTGCACAAGGCGGCGCGTACTGGCTCCATGGAATGTGCCAGTCTGTTAGCAGCACATGGTGCTAATGTCAGGTAACTCAAATGGTGTTGTTTATGTGTTAAAATGTAACTGAACTGTTCAATATTAAAGTCAAGCCGATGTATGAACAGTGAACCTTTAGTAGCAAATGAATTTCCAAATCCTTCAGTATGGACAGGCTGTTCTGGTTTCATCACTTGGCTATATGAATCACTAGTGCTGCATATCACGAAGTTTACTTAATGGACAATAGATGGCACCACATACCAGTTACCTTCTGGTGAAGAACTTAAAAGTTGCTAAATAAATATTCACATTTAATGTGATGGCAATTTTTGCCACTTCATGCTGCCTTGTATGGAAGGACAGTGCTTTTTTACTTATCTTGGTAATAACTTTTTGTGATTACATGAAGGAAGTCATTTATTGGTGTAACCTCTGGTATGGAGCTAACTTTAATGGGATGATTTTCAGTGTGTTCTCCACAATTGAAAATTCAAAGTGGACAGGAATTACAAAATTTGTGTCCATAGTGTGGGAGGTTACTTTGTATTTTAATCTTGTAAAAATGTATTGAACTGGTGCCATGAAATGACTAATCTCCCAAAAGTTCAAACTTGTTGTATAGGTTTTCAAACTCAGCTCGATTAAGCAAAACTTGCCGAGCAAAATTCGAACTTGTTGCTGCTGTGGATTAAATAAGGTTGTGGAATACATTGATTTTGTTGGTAGATTTAGGGGGCCCCAGAAGCCCGAAACCTCAGTCCAACCCACTCCTTCCTTACTTACACGACCAAATAACATTGTCATCTTGAGGTTTTAAGGCTTATGTTGATAATTTTCCTTAGAAAATTGATTAGCACTAATACTCAAAAAAGATTTTTAACTCGCACACACCACTGTTACCAGCTGTATTGGGTATAAGTGATTTTTTGGAGAAAAAGTTACTCTTTCAAAAAACAAGTACCTTTCCGCTATGGTACTCTGATGCTCAACCCCATTTTTGAAAAGCCTTTAGCCATATTTAAAAATTTGAAAGCATTTTCTTCTATCTGTTGTAGGAATTTGTGGATAGTTATTGTCTTGCTATAAAAATGATAATAAAATACTCTGCAGTTTGTAAAAAATGGGCATATATAGTTGTTTTTGTGAATTAGAAGAAGAAGAATATGACACGAAGACATAGTGCACAGTTTGACCCAGGGAGAACCCTATTTAGAGGTAACCTTATTTAGAGGCAACCCTATTTAGAGGTCTATTTTTTCTGCAGGATTGCCAACAACAACCATCACTCACCTGCACAGCTGGCACGCATGTGCGGGCATGAACAGTGCGCCCTTTACCTCGACAGTATCGTACACGACCTCGAGCGCAGTGCTAACATCCTTGTGCCGCCCATCCCTCACCACACTTCTGCACCAAATGTGGAGCCTTGCCTCATCACTCAGGGACTCAACGGAGGTCAGATACCCACAGACTTCACCATGGAGCACCACAATGATACAGAGATGGAGATGGGAATGGACGGAGCAGCTGGAGATGGCATACATGGTAAAGCACATGACCACTTCAACGGAAATGTGCACTTTAGTAGCAATGGTGTCATGAATGGACATTCGGCAATAGTCAATGGTGCTGGGAACGGCAGCTGCGACGGGGACATCACGGTGATCCCAGCGATATCTCAAAACAGGGTGCCAATAGCAGGAAAGAAAAGAGCCAGGGAAGAATTTGAGGACTCGGACTTCAAGCGAGCTCGCCACGGAGGTTTGTTGTTTGTGTTAAATGGCGGATGTTGATTTGTAATCTTAAGCCACTGCGTTGTATTCTTTGAACACCGCGCTATTTTGCCAAAAGTTAGGAGAGACGTCTTAGGATGTTAGAAACAGGATTTGCACCTTAAAAGCATTTTGTCATGAAACATTTTTTCTTTCACTCAATTATCATTTTGTCATTCAAACTGCTAATGTCTCGTGAAATTCAAGAAAAATTGGAAAAGATATGTTGCATCAGTTACCTTGTTCTGTGGCCGTGCCTATCTAAATGTTCGAAGAATTCGTACGACACTGGCTTTAAGGTTCCTGACTGCCTTAGTTACCGAGAGTCATATTTCTTCAAATACTTTTAAAACTACTAAGTTTTCATTCATGAAGCTATATATTTGTACAAATTCTGGGTTAGTCATTGGACATAATATGTGCACGAAAATGGTCCCTGACCTGAGTAGTAATGGGAATCTCCAAAAAAATATGATTTTTAGAAAAAGAAGGCCTCTGCACAACAGGTGTCTAGGTGCTATTTTCGTGCATGCAATATGTTTCATTGTTTAAAAAATGAATATTCTAGAAAATATTTGAAGAATTGTTACCCTTGGAAAGCAAGGTGTCAGTTACCTTAGTGGGAGTCTTATAGAAAGTAGTGGTGGATTTTTATTACCAGCAAGCTCTGTGTAGACATATATCTATTTACTTGCCGCATGATAAACAAGTGCTCTTTCTTTGTTACTTTGCCAGACTGCGGGCAAGCTATAGGCAAAGGTCACAGTATTGATCCCTATATGGCGTCTAGTTATAGGTAATTTCAACAAGCTCTACCTCTTGAATTTGATCTTTTACTAATGAAAAATGTTGACTTAAGTGATTTGTGGAGTTCGAAAGACCTGACAACCTGTTTTTATTAGAGACAGAATTCAATGAGGTTCAATTCATTGGCAATGTTATGTGGGCAAAGCAATCTGGTTGTCAACTCAATGTGGAACAGTGTGGTTCCGTGCCTCTCCACTAGGGGAAATTACTAGTTCAATTGGTTCTTAGTTTGTATGTGTTAAAATGTTACAAATATCTATACCTCCTAACATTCACCTTATTTAGTTAACACAGGTAACCATATCTTCTGTGAATAGTTTTGAATACACTTGGTTAACTTGTGTTAGCGAGGGGACACATTGAGACCGATACTGTGGCCTATGCCTGTTGCTTATGGCAGATGAAATAGTTTGTTTACCATCGAACTACTGCATGTATTAAAGACTTCTCAACACTGGGTTTGCTTGTCAGGCGTTATGACTTGTAATATAGCTATAACGCTTTGACTGGTCTACTGAAACTGACTACAGATGTCGCCAAGCTTGGGTCAGATTTTGTCATTCATTTCATGGAGGCCCTATAGCTTTGTGGTCAAAACAACAGGAGCATTCCCTTTAGGCTACTCACAGTGTCTGTTGAATGAGCACTGTTGTGTATTGTCAAACAGAGACTGTGACGCTTGTACACTAGCCATTCGGGAATGCATCCCTACTTGTGGTTTTCTTTGCACTTGTTCTCAAAACTGTTGATGCAGTTGAAACATAAGTACAAACGACAGTCTCAAACCACTTTGTTCTGTTGGCTTAAAATGTCTGACATGAATGCATAAACAGACTGTCACTACTTGTTTTGTCTGCATTGAGTTTTTGGTGCCTGTAAATGTGGCATGGTTGTTCATTATCTAAGGTTATTAATTTGTTGTGACGTATTGATTACCCATCACCAGACTTAGATTTGTTGTTGAGCCCAGCATTCAAGTTCATCCTGGACTCTTCTTGGCGCAATGAGCAGGAAGTTCAAGTCACATGATCATCAAGGGTTGCACCTGGTTGTCTGTTGGGATGGAGGCCACACGACCTTGTTAGAAGTTGACCTTTGATGATCATGTGACTTAGAGCTCCCACTCAGTGCTGCAAGTTAAGTCCGGGATGGAGTTCAGTGCTCAGCTCCGCAACAAAACTATGTCTTTTCCCTTGTAACTTGACATGTTATTCCTTTTTGATATTAAAAATTTCAGTAGTAGAAAGTGTACATGTTGTACGAACCTGATTTTATTCAGCATCGGTGACTCCATTGTTTCAGTATTGTTATGCACTTCTGCAATAGACGAATCGTTGAGTTAACATGAACTTTTTTGTTTGTGCGACGATTGTCCGTTTTCTAATCATACTTTGGCCAAAAAATGATGTAATTTCACATTTTGGCAGTGGCTTTTTCCAAAGTTGTATGAATTTTCAAACTTTCTGGTAATGAATGTGAAGCAGTGAAAAGCTATTCTTCAGCTCTGCAGGACAGGAGCCAGTTTTGCACAATACAAGTCAGTCTTGTTAAAGATAGTTCAGGGATATACCTAGGCCTCAAAAGCCCAGTTGCCAGCTGGGTGACTGAGGTAGAAAAGTCTCACAGCCCAACATTAGGTCACCCATTTCGTTAAATACCAAGCTCGGTACTGAAAAATCCCAACAAACTGGCTGCCAAACGTTAGTCAAAAATCGTTTCTTTGTTATGCAGATATCGCCTACCCCCCACCTATTCAGCTGGAAATGTGAGAATTCTTGTCCCACTAAGAAAATGTGCATTTCGAGCACCGAAATTCCATGTAGCTCAGACAGTAACATGGCTTTTCAGAACTGCAAGGAAAGACGTATTCTTTTGAAAAACTTGTTGCACAGAATGAAAGTCCATGTCAATATCATTTCCAACGATGTAACTGAGCTAAAAACTCGCTTACTAGGGTCGGTGCAATGTCATCGATTCATGCACAACGGCAAGTGCAACTCGAAGTTTAGTTTCAATGCTTTTACGGTTTTGAAAATAACTTAAACTAAACTATTTCAAATGATGCTTCAGAACCGTGCTAAATATCTAATTTACAATGAGGCTAATGTAGAGCTAAAAATACAATTGTGAGGAGGTGAGGAGATGATTAGTTTGTATCTGAACTCCATACAGAATAATTATAGATTGCCTAACCACTCTGAAATTTTTCTTGTCATTCGGCAATCAGCCAGTGATTCAGAACTTCTTCTAGCCCAGCGGAATTTTTAGGTGACTTGGTGAGTGGCTTAGTATATCCCTGATAATTATTCATAATGTAGTGACTGGTGCTGAATGGAATTTGTTCTATTGGTTGGGAAATTAAGAAGAAACGTCTATTCTGTCGTGCATGGCTTGTTCTTAATGTTAAATGCAGCTTGGTTCGGCTTCTTAGTTCTTCCTCTCAAGAAATAACCAATACAACTGATAGTAGTATTTTATTTATTTCCAAGGTCCATTTTGCCGACTTCCAGGGTAAACTTTTGCTTAAAACTCGTACATTAACTGAAGATGACCTGACCCGTCATCATGTGGTTGTTATAGAGAACGATCGAACTCAAATATTTGTGTTAAATACACTTATCAAATTGGATTGTTTACCATTTAAATGTACTTTTTATTGGAACTGCTTTATTTAATTATCTGTATGACACTTATGTTTGCTATATGACTTCATGCTAACATTTTGTCCATTCAGTACAACCACACTTTCAAACTAAACTATGCTTAAAGTTGAGAAAAAGTTGTTTTCATTAAGTGAACATGTCTTCCTGTAGCTCGGCAAACGGATCTTGATTTTTGTTCTCCGTTAATAGACAATTCTTTTTCTTGCAGGTCATGGATTTAATATTTTTTTCTCAACTTTCAGCTTAGGTCAAAGATGCTGGATTGGGTGATCCAATAATCCAAAACAACACATGGCAAAAACATCTCTTTCAGATTCCAATGAAGAGTTCCACAATAGTCGGTGTTTGTCGGAGGGACCTGCGTTGTCACATGACTACAGTGTGATGATGATGGAAGAATATGCAGTTATGGATAGCGACCTCTGTTGTCTTGATGATAAACCAGCTTACAAGGATATCTTGTCCGTGTCAATAGAACCGATGAAACCTCCGCCGCGAACTATTACCGTGCCTCATGGCCAACATTATCTGTTTGCTATTTAGAGGTATCGTATGCTGACCAGTCCGTCCTTTGTTTTTGGTTCCACTTGGTAAATCCTAAGAAACCCTTTCTCGGCTCTGTGCGCATTGGTTTTTAGGATTGATTGTCTGTTAGGAAGACTCGTTTTCGGTGTGCATAGCTAGACTTATTCTCAACCCAGTCTACACAAGAGCATGTTATTTGGTATGTTTTCACTTATTAGGTAGTTGATAATAGTTTTCACAAAAACAGTAGTACGGAATGCTATCTTTTAGGAATGCAAAAGTACTGCTCAGAAAAAATAACTTTGGTATTAATCACAGAGTTGGAAATTTCTGCATGTTTCTCAAAAACATTTCGTTCGTTAAAACCTACGTATTTATCAAGGTTCACAGCACACACTGAGCTGGGCTATACCACTGTTGTCTGTGGGAAATGATATCTTGTATATCGTTTTTATTGCAAGGCTGTCTGAATTGTTAAAAATCCTTCCTGTTCACAGTGTTGACCATTAGTGTACTTATGTGTTGTCTCTCTTTAAGTTGTGTGTAGATGGTCATATCCATACTTCTACGTTATTCAGTATGTTTAAATGAATGTTGAATGTTAGTTGTAGTTTGCCTTGATACTGGGCTTGGAATTTTCCTCTTTTAACAGGATTTCCTCTTCTTTGGTTTCGATTTTCTCTTTGTTGTCAGTTTTCACTCTTTTGGACTATTTCTTATCAGTTTTTTTTTACTTTATTCATGCAAAAACGATCACACGACCCTATTTGTGGAACGATACATCATATGGAAAATTTTCCTCTTTTTTGGCCATTCCAAGCCCTATATATGCTGCTTTATATTTTTTGTTTTTTTTCCAACTCTAGAACATCAGATATCCTATCTCATTCTTTGGACAGCTTCAATCAATGCTTAAAAAGTCGATGTCACTTTTCCTTAAAAATAGCTTGTATTTGATTTTGCTATTGTTGCTATTTTCATGTACGTACCATGCATATGCTTTGGGCAGAGAGAGGGCATCGAGGCTTGCCTCTGGCATATGCTTTTTGCATCATTGAAACGGAGATGGAAAAAGACAAAAATTTTGGCTTTAGTTGGTGCTTTTTCATATCAACATTTATGAATTAACCAACTGCAGGAATATCATGGTAATTCTTGGACATACCATAAGCATTTGGTATTTCCGTAATAGCATGTACATATTACATGAGTAGATCTTGGTCTATAAAATGAACATTTTTTCCACATTTGGGGGAGAAGTGAAGGAAAAGTGTGCACTTTGTACACGTGAAAATGAGAGATAATTGTGAACAGTTAATGGACTCGGAATTTCAGGCTCTAGTTTAGCCTCATTCCAGCCTCCGAACCACCAGGTGGCGTGTGCTCTTTGGTTGTCATCCATGTAAGGTGTACATTTACTAGTTGGTTGACATCCATGTAAGATTCTGACATAGCTCAGCCTCTGGTGCACATTCAGTTTCATGTAAGCTGAAAATACAGTTCCTGTCTGTATTGACTTATTTAGAAAGTCGCGTGAGTTGGCTAGTGAGATAGGTGTGGTTACTTTCACATTTTAAACACTGTTTGTTACTTTGTTGTTATTCTGTAGTGTGTATCCTATAACCAGTACAATTCCAAGACAAGTGTATAGTCTGTAGGATATGGTTTGTATCATTACTGCACATTACTAGAACACTAGTGCAGTACACACGGACAGTGAGCTTATAAAGGTGTTGCCATTATTGGACAGACATCAGTGTGGAACTGAAAGTAAACAGCAATTATTGTCGGAGGCATAGAACTAGTTCCATGATAGGGGGACCAATTTGTGCCATTGTTGAGAGGCCCAGGTTTCGTTGCTGAGTTCTCAATGTCATTTTTTGTGACTAATCCCAAGCAAGAATAGATTGGAACGGTCTGGTCTCAGCTAGGAACTAGTCTAGCTCTAGTTGTTCCATTTGAGACATTCCTTCTATCACCACGCTGAGCAGAATTGATGAGGGGATAAGAAACTTGGATGGAAGTAAAGAATGTTCGTGTTCTTCTGCATGGTTAAGATGCCAGCGTAGGACATGTATTCTTCAAACTAGCTTTTGTATGCAAGAAGCTTTCGAGTTAACTCAGTCTTAACCATGGAAGTTTAGTTCTGTAATTACATAGTGATACATGGAGGGATTCTTTTCAGGTCTATCGGCATCTTTAAAGCTTTCTAACCTGTTCAATTTCTTACCAGTCTCTATAACTTGTGCTAGTGGTCTGTCAGAGGACATGTACGTGGGTACTTGTATGTAAGCAGGGGGTGGGGCAACTCATATGGGAGGACATCGGTATTGTCGTGCGTTTATTAGTTACCTCTCATGTGTTTCTACCTTTGTATGGCGAGAGAAGACTGAGGTTGCCAGGAAAAGAAACTTTTTCTTTAAATACTGTCTTGCGTAATGAAATGTAACAGACATTGTTTGTCCCCCCTGTTAGGTATTTAGATGGCCACCACAAGAGGTTTTAGAAATTTAGGCATGATTAGGTCAATTGTATGCTTTCCAGAGGATAGGATTTGGGTGTTAAATTGTTCGTTTTAAAACAAATCCTTGTGATTCTCTATGGCCATTAGTTCTTTCAATTTTGTAAAACTGTACAGCTTGCAGGCAATCATTGAGTTGATGTGAGTGACATGTAGGCAGAATCCTACTTTACCACAGACTGATTTTCTCTCAAAAGACTTAGCTGATCGCTGTGAAACTTTATGCATTGGTATACAGCAAAGATCCACCAGCACTAATCTGATTTAAAAAGGATTTTACTTCGTAATTGGCTTTAAGTAAGCCTGATCTTATTACTTAAAACTAGTTAACATCCCTTATACTAATTATACCTCACTTAAACGGCTGTAGTTCGCAAGGTGAGTGTCAGTTGGCTCCCAGATTTTGCATGCTCCCTTCCCTCCTGTAGCAAGCTATGTATGTTGATTTAACTTTTATGATTATGATGAAGAGATCTACCCGGCGGTGTGTAATTTCAAAATCTATGTAAATCTTACACCCATCATTCCATTGTCATATTTTGACGCTAGTCTCTACAACTAGCTAGCTATCCAGTGCCATACAATTTGCAGAGTCTATCAATGCTTTGCATTTCTCTTTTGAGTCATAAACAATTAACATCCAGTTCTATAGGCTTACAATTTGTTGTTGCCGAGTATGCGTCAATTTATTGTCCTTTGTTCCGCTTTTTCTCCAGAATGGTGATACGTGTGGTGGTGTAGGTTTGTATCACTACACTTCCAATAGCTCTCATTCAAGGAAGGTTGGAATTTTGGCCCTTCGGATAGCTGAGCATTTTAATTTCACTGCAGTCCAAAAAAAATTGGTTCGGTCGTTTTTTCCCATTTGCGTGATCCTTTTCCTTGAGGGTTTTGTACGATCATCTTCTCCCAGATGTAATAGGTCAAATATTTGAGCTCAATGGGCTACTAATTGGGTGGGTTTAATAACATATGACTCTAACCTGGTAACCTTCATATCGAGCTGATCAACAATAGTTTGCTTACAGCTCAGTGTGTGAATGTTGACCTGCGAGGTGTGATCAGCGATGCGACGTACTGGCAGCGAGATATCTGTGCTAATGAAATTGAGATAAGGAGCATTTCACTACTACAAGCTGTCCAATTACTTTCAGTGGTACCGTGTCCTGCATATTACTTATAAAACACAAGATGTGTTATATTATGCCAATCTTATCAAACTTGCATAACTTGTCTGTACGTGCTCCTGGTCGATGCATATTTATGAGATCAATAAAATGAGATCGTCAAAACTCGAGAGCACCTATTACGGATTCTGAGGGAATGTTACCTGATGTGAAGTAAAGTGCAATGTCACTGTTGTGCCCTGTCTTATCTCTTAAGGTACATTTCTTATAACCTGAAATGCCAATTACAAACCCGGTTACTGAAAAACAAATTTCCCTCGGTATATCAAACATTTCCATCCCCAAAATAAGGATTCAAAGAATCAGCATGTAAATAAATTCATCAAAAAGCCATCGTTATTGGCAGGGCTCCTTACAAAATTGGACAGCTTATTAGTCACAGGTGATCTCTTATTCCTTTTCATAAGACAAACTAAGTGCTGTTGCGGCTAGGAAATTTCATAGACCAATTCTATAATCGTATAGTACTTGTCACAAGTATTCAGACAAAATGACCGGGAATTCTCCGTCATGGTGGCTGGGTGGAAATCAAATTCATCGTCGTAGAAATTCATCACCATAGTAACCTTCTCTCATGACCAAGAATGAAAGAGAATTAACAGGAAAGTTAGTAAAGGTGGCTAAGCCCTTCTGTTACTGTAGTAGAATTTTCCACCACAATAGTTATTTCCTGTCATTTTTGCTGTAAAACAGAGTGAGCCGTAATGACCAGGGGTATTTTGTCTGATTACTTTTGTCTTGTACTACAATTGGCTTATTTCCTGATTTTGATGTTTAGCTGCCTCTTTGACAACAACGGCAGAGTGGTAGCCTAGGCATATAGAGGGGGGGGGGGGGCAGGAGAAAGTACTAGTCACCTCCCCTTGATTTGAAGCTGTAATGTTGACAGCGTTAGGTGAAATACAGAAATCTCTGCCTATGTGTGTGTTCTTTCATATGCAGGGGTCATCTGTTCAGTGTGATCTGTTAGCAGTGTTTTGTCAAAGTACAGTTTAACTTGAATAAGTCGTATCCAACAGTTACAGGGAGATTTTATGCGGCAGAATCTGACATGTCTGAGGGGGGTGACTGTACAAACTAAAACAAGTGTAACGTGGAATTTGTTCTAGTTACATGAATCTGACTGATTCATGTCTTACTTATTCAAGTTTTACTGTATCTCAGCGTGCTGTATGTTTTGTTGTTCTTTGATGACAGTTGCTCTATATCAAGTTGTGTGAACAAGTTATCACCCAAACCAGAAACCGTGTTGCTTAAAGTCTTAAATTTGGTCACGTGACACAAATATTCCTATTCTCGGCAAAACAATGACTTCCTGCCCATGTGCTTCCTTAGGTTTCAGAGACTCATGTTTCTCCTGAAACAATTTCCTAGCACCCATCTCTGACCAATCTTCACATTGCATCATAGGTTATAGACAACAGATTCGCAACTCCAACATTTTCTTGCGAAATATCCTAGAGGAGGTGCCACCCTCCCAAATTACCGATTTCAGTTTCCGCATTGTGACGGGAAATTCTCGCATCTATTTTACTGTCCAGTACAACAAAAAAAAGTATTTTTGACATTGAAACGCTGTTCAAAGTCTTCCAATAGTAGAACTGTTGGTATCGTGAGCACTTTTGGTAATGCTACTGGTAATGGAATTGCAAAATTCAAACTTCAGCGGTGTAGAAACTTGGCCCTTTACATTTCGCTGAACACCCAACCACGCAACAGCGGACCATGATTAGCAGACGCCGTACTTTCTGGCTTATGTGTAAGGTCACAGATTTTGTCCATTGAAAATATACGGAGTTGGCGGTCCATGTACTATAGTCTATGATTGCACAGAAAAAAATACATTTTCTGAAAGTTGAAAGCCTGTTAGCAAGGATTTTTGACTTTTTACCAATCTCATTAATTTGGTCATGTGACCATGTCTTTTTTAGTAAAATTCAACAAATTCGAGGTGAAATCTTAAAAAAGTTATTGTCATTTCGTTTTATGCCAGTTGCTTAGTGTGGATGTTACACTTAAACACAACTTGTTGTCTGCTTTTAGTGAAAAATTGTTCACGCATCTTTTTTGCTGTTAAGAAACCATTAACACGTTTCCTATTTGTTTCCTCTGTATGCAGTAAATAGAAACATTTCTATTTTAGATGTTGATAGTACAATGATGATGGCGACACCTGTTGCGGAAGAAATCCATGCAACACCACCTCCGATATCATGGGATGTCTACGGGTTCAACCCTAACCCAAGCGAGCAGCCCAAAGGTCAAAGGGTAATGATGAATGGAAACGGAGCCTTCGATGTACCTCGTTGTACAGGCTTGGCCGGGCACTATATCTAACTTTGGTTGCTTCTTGTTTAACCAAGGACCGAGGATGTGGACTTTGCTGTTGTAGTCTTTAGATTTCTCATTTTCAGAATAAGTTCTTGGCAACTTGCATTGGAACATTAAGCCTCTACTTTATCTCCTCATTCGCTTGGTGGTTTTGTTTACCTGGACTGATTTCACTTCTTTTGTTGCCAACAGAGCCGGCATTTCGCAATACATGTAACGGCCTGCCAGTAGACTGCAAAAGCAATGGCAAGGCTGGCGACGACTCAAGGCTCATCTCATCAAGTGCCATCGAGCATCAGAGCGTGCTTATGTTGCAACTGGGTTATGACAGCATGCTCGCAGACGCCATGACCAACCCCCACCTGGTGGGCGAGTTGTAGTCGCCGTCGTGGTTTAGTTGTCCATTTTACTACCACATGGCTGACCGCTATGATGATTAAATGTTTACAAAGATCTCAAAAATTTGTGAATCTTATTGCATCGAGTGATAGTGATTTGGTCTAAAGTTATTCTCAGTCGGTAAATTCTCAGCCGGTAAATACGTTTCCCATTTTGATGTTTGTTTAAATGTTTTCAGATTTTTGACGTCACTATATTGTCGACCAATGTGCATTTTCTACAAATTTTCATTAAAATCAAAATTCTTGCAATCACCGCGTATGAAATGCCCAGTATTCCATTAGGCACCTGCATTTTAACCACCATCTGTTGTTTTTTTATTTTGTACTGTTGTACTCTTTTTGATACTTAACTTTGCTTTGAGGCATCAAGTTAAATTTTTATCTGTCATCACCTTTGTTTTACAAACTATTAAGGACATTAGTGCAAAGCAACTATGCCTAATCTTATTTCAGACAACATGTTAATTGTAATACTGTTGGTTTGAAGCCGTGCCATTAAAGTAATATTAATGACAAATTAATGACATTTTTGATGATAACGATTGTTCACACAAACACAACCATGTGTGAGTTTTGCAAGATAATAATTTATGTCCTGGGAGGTAAAAATTAATATGTACTATGAAACAATTTGGGACAAAATTGTTGCTGAAATTGCCATTTTCCTATTTTTCAGAAGCTTTTTACATTGTTGTTACCAAATGTTGCTAGGTGACAGGTACATAGTACAAACTATGCTAACAGGTTTGAAATTTTAAAATGTGTTTTTGTTTAGAAATTGGACTTAACAAAATTCCATTTGTCTTGCCCCAACCAGAAGCTTTTTACAACAATCGGATAAAAATCATGGGAGCTCATAGTGGTTAGTGTCCGTTGAATAACGCTTATCATTCAGACCTGAGATAAAGTCTTCTGCCTAGTATGTAAGGCCATCTTACGCAGAGTTGCGTGATCTTGTCCAACGCACAGGATACAAGCCACATTGAATGCACCCTCGGTCATGAATTTTATCATTAAAGTTGTCGGTTTTACTTTCCTTTCTACATGATTGAATGAATGAAGTGTTTACATTATTCTTATTTATGGACCATTGGAAGTCTCTGGTGTGAATGGACTAAAGAATTGTGTTTTGTGCTCTTTGTATCGTTTACAGAGTATTTATGTTGCTGGTTTATCAAAAGAGGTTTGACTAACTGATAAGACAGTTAAATTTGCATAGTTATTTTAGGTTGTAATCTTGTTTGAACTGTGAAGAGAAAATGAGTGTATGATGCAAAATCATATTGCGCCTGTTCATGCGAGTTCTTTTTGCAGATTTTTTTCCCGAAATCTTGAATTAGGAAAATCGTGAGATTATCTGCTGTCTTCGCTGTAGGGAAACTTGAGAAAAAAAATCGCAAAAAGGACTTGCCAGAACTGATCTAATATGTGTTTAATTGTGTAGAAATTGTGTTGTTTTATAATCGGACTTAGTTGTATTTTAACCTAGGAGAAGTTTGTTTAGCTTACATAGGAACTTTGTGTGATGCTTTTAACTCAACTACGTTACTGATGTAAGAGGTCCATATATCAGACAAGAAAAAATTTAGATGGTTATAGTCTGATTTTTTCAAAAATATTACATGTCAAATATTTTTTGATCAAGGCATGAACTATTATGCTGTGCTGTTTGGGTAAAATTTAAGGTAAGTAGGCGCCCAAGCCCGCCCTATCACCTTTAGCACTGGACGTAACTTGCGGTTCGTAGGCGCTACGTTCGAATGCCAAAAGGTGGTTGGCTGTGCTTATGTGCTCCTACGCCCCACTACAGCACTGCTATTATGATGATGGGATGTTACTGTTGATTTTTCATAGGAATATATGTTTTTGTTTTTGTAAAACAAGGCAGTAAATTGGTTCGATGAAGGACAGGTCATATTTCTCAGTGATATGGTTCAGTAGTTGTTATTCTTCAGTGTTTATTATTCCTAGAATTCTGCTTATGAAATGTTTGTACCAAACAATCACCAGAAGCAAAGAATAGGTGTGTTGCTCAGAACAAGACAACCATGTTGTCATTTTCACTTCCTGTCTTCTGGCAGACAGCATTTGATTGTCAAGGGAGATAACTAATTCCATTTCTGAGCAAGAGGGCTGTTTTCAGTGATCCTTGGTGCATACAAAACTCATACGCTGCAACTGCTGTTTGCAGTTTCTGGAATCATCAGTCTGCCTTTTAAAGCTGCATGTCGCTCTGTTTAGCTGGTTAAAAAAGTTGAATTGGTCCTTCAGTCCATTAATCTCAAAATGTCCTTACCCTGATAGGACTTGTTTCTTGTTACCGATAAGAACATATAATCCGTCGTCAGGTCAAGAAACTGTTGGGAAATCGTCCATTTTATTTTGGTTGACCAACCTTGGAATTAAAAAATGGTGTGTGGAGAATTGCATTTAAAAACAGTTCAGTCACGTGACACAACGTCTTTTTCAGTCCCATGACTAAATGGAAGATCAGTTTTGGGTTTTGGCTCTTTTAAGAACGCAAAATATGTTTAAATGGCGGCTAAATAGGGCAAAATGCAGATTCAGGTGGTACTCAATACTCGGAGCTTGTGTTGAAGCCTGCTCCCTTTACTCAGTGTTTTAGACAAAAGTATCAAAATTTTTGCCATTGGTCAGATCTTTCTTGCCAAATTGATTCCAACTCTAAAATCCTTAGTGTTATATCGAATTTGTAATCCTAGCTTTTGTTCCAAAGCAGTTAAGGCTTCAATGACCGCTGTTACTGCCATGCTTCATCTACTTTGTGTGTTCAGTTGAAGGACAATTGGTATAAAAACTTTGTCTTCTGGGAGACATCTGAGGCATGGTTCAGTACAGGAGGTCCTGGACTGTTCATAGAAGATACTCGCAACGTGTTCTATTACAAGTTACAACCTGTTTGTATTTATGTTTCTTACATATGTTTTCTAATGTAGCCAAAAGTAATGCCAAGCATGCCATGTTCTTTTAAAACTTGCAATTTTCTTCATGTTTCTGCTGATGTTGTAGCATTACTTGATTGTTCAGTAATAAACATTTTGTTAATAACATTTTGTCTGGGTGTGTCACATTAGCTTGAAAGACTTCAACAGGGACAGATGGATGTTGTCCTTAACCAGAGTGCGAAAAAAGGGAAATTTCGAAATAGTCACCACCGACATGCTAGAGTGGCTTTTAAGCAGTGCTTTCTGTCGATTTTTTTGTTTAGGTCGCTGGCCGTTACACAAATGGTCTCATCGCATTCCTTTCTCAGTTTGGATGTGTTCTCTGGGGGCAGGAATAACGGACAGGCTCGATAAGTTTCGGGTCAGAGAGTGAATATTAGTTTCAGCTCAGAAATCAAAAGTTCGTGATATTGACACAATAGATTACTTGACATGAATTATTGTAACCTATTTCACTTATGACAGGAAAGCAGTAATGTTTTGGAAGCGTATAATATGCCTGGGAAGAAAGGCATTTTCAACGATAGCGTGGTTTCCTTTGATAGATATAGGCAAATTTAATTAAAACTTCTACTGAGGGTTTTACTAAACAATTAGCCATTCGAATGTTTAGTATGCCACAACAGAATTTAAAATATGTTATAGGTGATTTCTAGAAGTCAGTTTTGGGGTTTCCTCAGCACATGAATTTCTTATGAGGTACGTTCCTGGGTGCAGGTTCTCCGTTTCATTTGACGGGGTTGGACATTTTATAAATAATCCATGCTTTTAGAGTGTTTGTGTTATAAAAAAGAGCTTGCCTACAGAATGCTACATTCGGCTTCAGTTTATAACCCCAACTGAATTCTTAGGAAATTTAATCCAGACGACGCCCCTTGGTAGAAAAAAAGGTGAAAATTCGTCTGTTTTGAGTTGCATACCCTGTGTGCTATCTCCAAGCGTGTGTTTCGGGTTCTTGTTCGTACATAACGCCCCTAATTACATGAAGAAGGGGGCAGTGGCGGATCTACGGGAGGTTCAGGGGGTTTAACCCCCCCCCCCGGCCTTGGGCCAGGACCCAAAAATAAAAAAAAAAAACGTCTCCAGCAAAACAAAAACGACACCGCCAACGTGTGTAAACCCGCCCAAGTAAACAAATTGGAAAAATTTGAGGTGGGGGGGGGGGGTAATTCTGAAAATATAATTTTTTGCATTGTGATTTTTCTGTTATGAAAATCAACGCATTTCGAGTCTTCGTGGCTCATCGGCAAAACGCGCTGAGAGCACTCTAACAAGTTATGTATATACAAAGAATGACCAAGGGGGCACTCACATTAATAAAGTGACCGCATTCGCGAACAGTGTACAGTACCAGAAATTGCGGGAAGACTCCATTTTCACAGCAAAGTCTTGCGGGACTCGTGCGATGTTCAGTAGGCCTCCTAAGGAGCCCTAGTTCAACACCTACCGTCTTTCTACCTGCAATAAGCACCACTGCCGTCTTCTATACTGGGAATTTCCGCAGAAAGGCCCACCCGATGAAACGCCCATGCCCATGGGCATTGGTTTGATGTTAGTACTTGGGGTTTCAAGCGTTCAGACATTGGGACGTTTATTCCGAAAATTGCAAGAGATGCAAATAGGTCCTGTGATACATCGTCTAGGTTTGAAGTAGTTCTTGATGAACGGATCAAATTTAGTTGCGCATGTAAGACTTTTGAATGGACTTGGCAGCCTCAGGGGGCTTAGTGCCAATTGAGCTGCGAAACGACTGAGATGCTGGCATTGTAGAGGCTTACAAGCTCATTGACAGAGCAGTTGACGAAGTGCAAGCGTTGGCAACAAACATCGAAGATGTCTGGGTAGAATGGTTCCAAGACAAGCGGACCATTGGATCCCCGATACAGCGAGATTCCTCGGCAGTCCAGACAACAGCAGCCGAGGATAGGACTAACGTTCCTGGAGAAAAACCCACGTAATAATTAAGTTATAATTCTACACAGCCTGTGCATCATGTCGGTTTTTTATGCTTGTGTACAATGAAAACGAAATAGAAATTATTTTTGGACATGCCAAAATTTACCCAGTACAGCAGAGGGTCTACGAGCACACAGAAACTGATTCTGGTTTGTATTTCCAGTTGGCTCTATCTGCTTCATATCCAAAATCTATTTCACGTAGTGCGTAGTTAAATTTGTACTCAGTGCTTGTTTCTTCCAGTGAGTACTACAACAACCTCTCGCAGCAGTTGACGACCAAATGTATAAAATATACGTATGAGCAACCACTGGGCATTAAAAAGTGTCTGGAAAGAAGTTTTCAATTCAAAATTTTTTGCATAGTACGCTTTAGGTCTCGCGAAGGACCAGGCTAGCTTAAGTTTGTGTAGATATTGAGTTTCAGTGTACTTTTCGTATGTTAAAAAGGTGTGTGTAAGCAGATGTTCCAACAAAAATTTTGCTGGTGGCGTGACTCATACCCAGAGGTGCAGAGTTCACGAAACTTATATGAGCCACGTTCATGTGAAGAAATCGAGAAGGGTTTTAAATTATCTTAAAAAAAATTCAAGAGTCATGTTAAGTGCCAGAAACTTACCAGAATGCATGGAAATTTCACTATTTGGCTACAAAAACAAAAAATTGTCTTAAACGGGAGGGAGGTGACCCCCCTCCTGACCTCCCCCCTCTCGGCGCCACGCGCCTCGGATTCGACCTTTGCGGGAATCCTAAACCCCCCTTACTGAAAACGTAGATCCGCCACTGGGGGGCTTGTTGTATTAAGCGAACTTCATGATAGGAGACGTCTGATGATGAAGACGACTAAAAGATGCTGACAAATGAAGTATGATTAATGCACCCAGATATGTGAAATAATTATTTCCAAGCGTGTTCGTGATCGCTGAAACCGAGAAAAGACAAATCTGAACAGCTGAAGCTTGGGCGTCAAAAGTGTCTTTGACAAGGAGAAATCTAAAGACGCTGGCGATGAAAACTTTTCAGTGCGTCTTGTTATAAGGCCAGACGTGTGCCACATAATAGTATCAAAAACACATTATACGAAAGGGAGCATAGTGATGCTGACAATGAAAGATTTTTTACTTGTATATCTGGGAACTTAGGAGTATATTTTCTTTACTAACGTTATCGTTATTCTGTCATCGATATATTGCCATGAATAGTAATTAACAACATATAATTCATGTTTTAGTGATGTTTCTTCCATTTATGAAACTCTTTTCTATTTTCTAAACTGGGAACAAGTGTCTTTATAACTGAGGGGGCATTGGAAAAAACTAAGAATCGATATTCACAATTAGTTTGTTGAAAGTTTTTTAATTCAGCCTGAACGATTGCCGTAGGCGTGAGCATCATTTGTTTCGCCTTAATTGCTGATGAGGCGACTCGTGAGACGGTCTCGCATGGGTCTGGATGCTAAAAGGGTGTCCTCCGAGAGAGTAACTGCCAGTGTATTTATCGGGCCCTACGGTTTGGGGTATGGATGGGTCTTCCTCGGTCAAGACGTTTTCCGGATTTTAAGACTTGTTGGCAAGAAGTTAAATGGTCGCGACGGAGATGATTTTCTTGGCACTTTAGTACAACGCTGCGCAAAACTTATGCCTACAGACAACCTGTAAAAGTTAAAATATAACCAAAAGTGTCTCTCGAAAACGAATGTCGAATGAATAATTTCTTTTAATGGTTCACATCACAAATTGAATAAGCAAATGTTTTTGGATTTCCACTGAAGACAATGCTTCTGTCACACTACTATATATTGCAGCACTCGGATACTCGTACACTGTGTGTAGGTTTTTATCGAATTGTGCCCAGTATACACCCATACATAGATTTTCAAAAGAAGATATGTTGAACTGAAGCTCAATATTGCCACAATCATTTGTGCATTTGTCTTTCAAAAAAATTATTAAGCAGTATTTTTGAATTTTTGGTGTTATAGTTCACTAATTATGCTTTATTTCAAAGTTTTAATTGGGCGGCCTCCACTATATAGCTGCTTTTTTATATATTTTTTTTGATTCCAGAGCAGTGGAAAACCGTGACACTGACTGGGTCCAGAACTGATGTCCCATGGGCGAAACCACGACATATAGGTGTAGCGTTTTTGGATATGTCAGTCCACCCATCGATGCCTTCAGTGAGGAAATTTATTTGTAACCTGTTATGATCAGCTACACGGACACCGCCGATCACGGCTTCTGTCGTTCGGCCGGGTTCCGACGAGTGCTGGTTACTCAAGCATCTCATGAGGCAGTGTCATATGCCATGCCATCATTTTGCAAGTTTCTTATGTCGTACTACATCTACAAACATGACGAAGTACTACGAATACATTTTACTGTATTCCCGACCGATCGCGGCCAGTCGTACGCTATGATTTTCGACTTTCCGCCTCATTCATTGCGGCAGGCGTCCTCGTCCGGCACTGGCCGGGGGTATCATGAGTGCCTAACGTAGAAGATTAAACCTGTACTGTGCGCGACTATCTTCACGCCTCAGCACGATGCCACTACTAGGATCTCAAGGCCGGGCTGGAATTAACAAAATGTCACTTGCCACAGTGTTCATCACTCGTCCAACGGAGGAAACCGTAACCTGGCACATATGGACAGTATATCCGGTCCCCACAACGACAGAATGTGCCGGTACAGTGATCCGGCTTCACCGACACCAAATGTTCGCGTTTAGTTGTTTGCACGGGACGTGAGCCTGAGGGCCCGAAACACAAGGCCGCCCGGGGAGCTGAGCTAGGACCTGCGTTGTATGGAAAGCCAAAGCGGGTAAAAATCCAGGACACAAACTTTCTATTAAAGAATTAAAGATCAGCAGGACCATGCACCAAAAACATTTATCGCGCGGCAGACCGTCACCGTACGTCTAGATCTTACCAAACACGTCAGGATCGAAAATTTATCGGGCCAGAATACAAAATTAATTACGTCAGGAAAATTTCATAGGTCACTGAGAAGACAACACGTGACCATCCGCAAGCACGCCACTCAGACGTAATAGGCAGGCTTCGCGCCTACACAGCCTGAGTGTCTCGCAGATGACACCCGCCGGTCGGGTCACATCTTCTGTCTCCCGTCTCTTCCACGTTTTACAACAGAATGCAAAGGTATAGACTTGAACACGGCTGAGTATTACAGATACACAACAGATCGTCATTGTCACGCGGTCTCCTGGCATGCCGAAATTTTCTCCCGACAATTAAGAAATAGTTTTCTCCTGGCAAGCCCCGTGGCAAGAACAGAATTTTCTTCTAGTGGCAAGAAATGTCCTGTTCGTGATAAATTTTGTGTCCTGACGTCTTAAATTTTGGTCCTGACGTGATAACTTATCGTTTCTGGAGCGATAAATTTTGGTTTTCAGTATAATTTTTCTGGTCCTGCAAATCGCGAGTTATTGAGTGATTTTGTGAGTCCTGGATCATGATTTCCCCTTATGACTTTCCATGGTTGCCGTTTCCCGCCCACCGAGCGTCGCACTGAACTCTCATAACGTATTTTCCCACATTTATTCCAAGCAGTAGTAATTTGCGACTAATTTCGCTCTGAAATCTTATCATATCTCTTCTGTATTATTCACGGCTCAGACATATAGTCTATCTGAGTTCACGGCAGCCAAAGTTCGCTTTCTCACTGAGTTGGAGTGACTTCTCTTTTGACTCATAAAGAATATGACGTCACATATTTTTGCAAATTACCCGTATGTTAGCGTCATTGAACAACAGAAAGATCTTGGGAATAGTTGGTGGAATTATTTTCGCCGTTTAACTGAAAAATATCGACAAAAATTGAAAAATTGCTGGAAATTTAGTGAAATCAAAATGTCAACACCAGCTAGGAGACGTTTAATGAGAGACTTTAAAAAGTGAGTGCCGTTAACTGAGTTTTTAAATGTGACGACGTAGCCAAAGTTTTGGGAAACGAAACAACAAAATGGCTGCAAAGTGACGATTGCACAAGTCAGCAAGACTTGATTTTAAACGTTTGTTTCTTTTGTTAACAGGCTAAAAGATGAATCTCAAGATGATACACAGCCTGGAGGTGTAAGTGGTTCACCAACAGAAAATAATATAATGATATGGGATGCCGTTATATTTGGGTAAGTACGGGAGTAAATGGTAACCTAGCTGTTGTGTTAGCCTTGGACCTGATGTCCTGATGCAAAGCTGTATACTAAATGTACAGCTTCGCGTCGATGTGGATAAAAAACTGACCAGATTAAGTCCAACTTAAAATCAAAATCGGTGTCATTAAAAACTTGAAAACAGTACACTCGTGGCACGCATACGTGCCATTTGCAAATTTTGTTGTGGCGTCTCTTGGAGGTGATTACCGCTTTGTGGAAGCTCTGAAATTCAATTTGTTGGTATTGATATACGAATAACTTATTATGAAGTAAATCCAGTAGCAATAATTTGTTGTGACATGTTACGTTTATTTGGTGTACAGCTTTGCACCAAGGCTAGGAAGTAAAGAGCTCTGGTGATTTTTCCTGTTTAGCATTTCAAAACGAATTTGCCATATGCCTCTGTTATGGAACGAAAACATTTTTTTTAGTGATCCCTGATTTGAGAATTTGTTTCATCAACTAAATAATAGGCATTGACTTAGTTGTTCCTATGCTACTGGCTTGCTTGCACTGCAAGTGGTAACAAAGATGATAAAACTCTTGGTGACTTGCCAACCAATATAGAAAATTCCATACTACTGTGTTGTGTACCTTGAGTCTTCAGCGTGTGAGTCAAATGTCGAAACCCATCTGCCAACAGCCAGTTGTACATAGGCAAGCGATTTAAGACTGGAGAAGCTTTATTCAACTGTACTAGTAACACCACTGTCGCCAAGTCAACGCAATCGTGACACGTGAACTTATCAATTTAGACCTCACCAAAGCCTCTCAGTCCCGACTTATTTGATTCTGAACTCGCTCACTTTAAAGTGTACCACTGAACATAGGTTGGGTCGTTTCTTCATTTTTCATCCAAGAAAGTGAACTTGGGCAAACTCTTTAGGAGTTGAATCAACCAGCTGATCCTCTAGATGGTCATTTCAAAAAGCTAGCGGAACCACTGTATTTATGTTGGACACATGACCGTGTAAATAATTTGCATATGATAAAACACTGAAGAATAAGAAGTCAAAGGTTTATTATTGTATTTTTAATCAATTTTGACTTGCAGATACTAGTTTTCTGACATATTATCTAGTTGGGTTTATTTTGTCTTTCATTGTATATAAGTTGATCAATTCCTTACTGAAATGTCAGCCAAGTGCTTCATGGCAGCTTAAGCAATTGCAGCCAGATTTGATGCGCCTAGCACTGACAAAGTTGTTTTCAAGCCAATAGGTTGTGAGTTAACTTATAAATCACACGCTTACACACAGTGTTGAGCCATAATTTCAAACTTGAAACTGGAATAAATATATTTAGTGCCAGTGAATCTGCTTGCTAAAGCAATCAATAAGGGTGTCCGGGATTACACAGCGACACTCGAATCTTGCTACATATTTACCCTCAATGCTGTAAACAACAGGGGGGGCCCATTTGCTGCCTCGTTTTCATGCCACTGGAGTTTCACATGTTATTTGTTGTTGTCTGATTCTTTAAAAGATTTTCTCAGTTGCATTACTTTATTCGTCCTTCCAATGCCAACGAAGTATTGCTGCTGGGCTGTGGGCTTCAACTTCGACATGAAAAAGTTTTGTGAACTGGACAAATACCCGTGGATTAGTGATCTGAAATTTTCTGCCTTCCTGATATCAGTGAGAGAGACACAAAAATGTGCCGGATTTTCAAAACTAGTTCACGCATTTTCGTACCTCCAGGACAAAGGGGAATTCTAATTCGGGACGGCTCAATTAGGTACTTGCTGACTGGCCACGTGAAAGAACCAAAACAATCCACTCCGAAACAGACATGAACCAAAGCTATTTTCGAAGATGGTGCTGCATGTGACTTATGAATTGAACGATTTTAGGCAAAATAGAATTAGTTTCCAATGTCTTGTCAGCAGGACGATCAAAGGTTTTTTCTACCATATTCATTGATCTAGTTGAGAAGAAATCTGGCGTTACAGTGAAACTTAGGTAAGCCCCATCATGGCAGGGCGGTTGCTTTCGCTAGAACATCAACACATCTCATTAACGACCCATCATACCACTCTTGATAAATCATGCCCCAGGTGAGACGCACAAATTAGGCAACTTTCATCAATGTATGCGCGCCTGCTGAAGTTCAGTTAGAACTTATTGGATATTGTAATCACTCTACTCAATTCTATTCTGGAGCAACAGGGGATACTATTTGGTTAGGGTGCGGTTCTTTGCTTGTGGAAAATGTTCTTTGCGGGTGGAAACGTTCAAGACCTGGTTATAATTGTTTACATCAGACCCTTAACTGTGGCATGGTGTCCACACCAGAAATTCTTGGTGTCATGCCCTAACCTATCACTGAGTGACAGGTTTTGGATAGTGGTGAATGTATAGGCAGGAGCTGAGCAAGTGGAGTGAACAGTGTTTGAGCTTCAGCAAATAAATGTGCTGGCTCAGCGGGCCAGTTGCTTGAATGTGAGACCACATTCACATGGACCTATATGTGAAAGTTTACTGGACCGGCCGCAATTCCACTGACCCCAGGCCACAGGGCCCGCGTGTATTTAGAAGGCTAGCAGTGAATGGATTGGAGTGTTGTTAGATAATGTATTGATATACCCTGTTACTGGTGTAGAGTTAGTAGTAGCTGTTATGAAGTGTTCTTTCCATTTCAATTATTGATAGGTGCTTTTGTAGAGCAATAGAATGAAACTGAAGGTAAAATCCAGTTGTTTCACTAGATCGTTCTCATAAGCAGAGGCAAAGTGGTTGGTGTGTGTGTGTTGGAGTAAAACCAGTTCATTTACTGTAGGAATGCTGTACATAGCCAACCAAGAATCCCTGCTAGGTGATTTATCCCCTATAGGTTGGAACTAGCTCAGCTGCACTTGGGGTCAAGGTTATGTAGGATCTCCGCTTCCTTGTTTGTGTATTGAGCCAAATATCTTCATAACTATAGATTTTAACTTGGTAAAAGTGTTTGTTTTCTGAAAGTAGAAAAAAATGTAAAATTTGATTTTTGGCTTTGCACCAGTTTGCCATTTGATAGGTCATTTGATCGGTTTTTTTAATAGACAGCAGCATATGTAACATGACCAAATTGCATTTGTTGTAAATGCTCGAGATAATCTCTCAAAAATGCTGTTGCAGTTTTATTAACTATCGTTAAATCCTATTTCTGACAGCCCTCATGCAAAAGTGGAATATTTAAAAACAGTGCATCATTAAAGCATGGTCCGGAAGTTTCATTTGAATCCAATCGGCCATTTTGAGATGCGATGTTCCAAAGTTAGCCAAACTTGCACATTTCTCTAGGGTGCAACATAACCATAACCCAAAGATACGGTATATATAACCTTTGCTTATGCTGCATCCATTGAACAGAAGTGCCCAGGGTAAACATGCCTCATGTCATCTGGGGTTCAGCGCAAGCCCTAGGTAGCTTGTTGCAGTGGTATTGTACCAGCTGATGGTGTTCTGACTGTTGCACATCTTAGCTGCTTTCTTGATGTGTCTAGTATTGCGCAAGTTTTGATTGAAAGGGTATTTGACATTAAATGCACAAACCATTATAGTTGTGAAACACATTGTTCAGTTGCTTAGCAACTGTTGATAATCTTGTTCACTGTTAAATGTATAGGTAACAGTCAGATATAACATCCCGGCATTTCGAGAACCAGTTTGTACACTGAAGAACAGGCATCAAACTGGTTCTCAAAATATGGGAACGTTATATCTGACAATGGCCAATTTAACTGAAGCATTTTTGGACTAGTGATAATAATCACTGCAGATAATCTATAGTCAAATCTCGTTTTCGCATTGTTTCTGATACAATATGGTGCATTTTGTTGGTATTGAAGTTGACGTTTACCACAGCTGTTTTATTGATTATTTCTGATTGGATCATCTAATCTAGAGTCTTTGCTTTTCAGGCCTGACGACACCCCCTTTGAGCACGGGACGTTTCGACTACGCATTGAATTTACAGAAGAATATCCCAACAAACCGCCAACCGTGCGATTTGTTTCAAAAATGTATCATCCAAATGGTTTGTGAATTTGTCATTTACTCATAAGTTCACGATTTGTAGAATACAGTAAAACTTGCTTAAGTCGGATACGCATTTATCAGACGGATTTTTCGCAAATTCGAACAAGTTCTGTGGCATGTTTGTTCTAGTTTGAGAACTTGTCCCTTCAAGTAAGTCAGGTTTTACCGTGACCAGTTGAAATGTCCATGGAGCTGGATCCGACTTTTACTAGCTTTCCTGTACTTCAACAGCCTGTTGGGTTCAGCTATGATGTTTGCCAGCTTGTCGTAAACGGATGCTGGTCTATTGATGAACATATCCTTGAAGTCTGGTCCCATTTATCACAACTACAGATCTATGTTCCAATTGTTTGATTATAAACAAGATGTTCTACTGGTTTTATGCGGATTTTGTCGAGTGAGTAGTTTTAGCTTGGAACATTCATAATGGGGTGTTTCAAAAAGAAACCCAGTGCTTCAAAAAGATACCCGATTCAAAATTGCTGTTTTTTTGTTGTTTTTTTTTCAATAGGACAGTGTTTGTACCAGTTTTTATTGTTGAGCATTTAAATTCCCAGGCCATGTCCCCTTGAGAACCATGCACTTATATGCAGTGCTGTGTTGCTTCCCACTAGAACATCAGTTTCTATATTTTTGTTTGCCTTATGCTTACACGTTTATGCTGTTGCTGTTCCAAACTGATTCACTACCATTCTTTTCAGGTTATAGAATTTGTGCTATGAGTTTAAGATGTTGTATTCAGTCTTTACTGTAAAAGGAATGTGCTTAACTGCCCATCATGTTGTTAAATGGTGCCTGGGTTTGATATTGACCATGGTTATGGCAAAGTTTCTTCTATTTAGAATACAATATGACTGAGCAGACCCGCGGCAGAAATTGTTGTGTCAAAAGTTTTCAACAAAAGCGTGCGGGAGAAAAATTGTACATTATCATTTGCGCTGTTCCTAATGTACAACTGTCGTCGACGGACAGGATGAAATTCTAGCAGTTTTACCTTCGTCTTTTGTCTGTATGCTGGATCACCTAATCCCCTCAATTGATATTTGTAAACATTCTGTGAACATGTTTTGTTCATGAACGGGTCTGCTCAAGCTAATTTTTGTACAGATTCAACTACGCCTGTGTCCCCCAGTCGCAATTTTAGTTTTTATGTTGGCCTATCTGTCCACTGTGTTCCTTAAGAGATTTTCATGAAATACTCTATGTACGCCTACATATTTACGTGCGGGTACATATTGGTGTCATCTCAGTCTATGTGTCTGGTGTTCATTGCAGTATCTCCTAAACCCCTTGCTGTATCTTAATGTTATTTGGCAGAATGTTCCTAAGAAGCTAATGACAAATGAAGATATTTTGGAAGTTTAGAAAGTGTATTCCTCTTAACTTGACAACAGGTGGACGGATCAGACTACCGCTTCGCCTCCTTGTGGCAGTTTGTTTTTTCACGTTCACCACTGTAATCTTTGGAGTTCTGTGACAGTTTTTCTTGAGATTTAGAAAATAGCTTCCCATTTGGAAGACAACAACGTCTTCCCATTTGTGGACTGGTCTGATGAATTCTGCACCATTTTATGACTGTTTTTATGATACTTATTAACACCATTAGAAGTCTTCCATTTGCACTGCAGCTTTGGGCGCATTGCCCAGTGTTTCTCTTACCTTCCCATTTTCAGAGTGATCGTGCACCCCTAGTGGCCATTTTTATTCTTTTTGGATATGTTTTAGAATCTGCTTCTTTAGTCTAAATACCACCTTCGAAGATTATTATGAAATGTCACAGATGTGGCTAATATGATCATTGGAGGACTTGTTCTATTGTGGGACCCTCTAGTGGGAACTCAGCTTTGTGTATGCATCCGTATCTTCCAAGTTCCTGGATGAATTTTCATGAAATTTGACGAAAAGGCTTTTATTACATAAACGACAAGTCTCCATGGTTGAAGGGCCCCATAGAGGCCGTTGTTATTGATTTTGCATCTATCTTCAGTCTCCACTGATTTCTTACAAAAATAATTGCCAAAGTGGCTGATTACCTTTTCGTACCTTTTTGCAAATAATGGTTGCTTTAGGTAATGTTGTTTTCCGACGACGACGCTCATTAAACCACTCTTGCAATTGTCTAAAATGTCCTGAATCTTTACTTTCGTAGAGAAATTTAACAAAATAGAATTTCACGTGTCAGCCATGTTGTGTGGTAAATAAGTAAAGAATTAACGCATTTTTGGTTTAACGTATGACAATGAAATTTCACTGACATGTCCATATTGAGATGGTGACGACTGACAGATTTTCGAATGGGTCCAGCTATTTTGGTGCTGTAGTAGATTTATTTTTTGCCTGTGCCTTAATATCTCCAAGTTCCTCTATTGATTTTCATGAAATTTGTTGTACGTGTTCTAGTTTAAGAGAATACGCCTGACGTTGATTTTGGAATGATTCGGAATGCTATGACGTCTATTGGCAAGTTAGGTTTTCCGTGCGCATAGCGCTTTATCTACCAAGTTCCTCGATGACTGTTCATGGAATTTGGCAAATAAGTTTCTACCAAAGAGATGACAGCACTTGCCTTATTTCAAACATATGCTGCACTCCTAGCAGCCTCCTTATTTTACATGTGGTAAAAGCATTCCATTCGTTGAGCAGTCCTGAGAACATTGCAGTGCTTGGGTTGCTGTTGTTTAGAATACAGTGAAAATTGGAATAGTGATGATTTTGGCAATTATTTTTGTTGGAATTTGAAGAAACTTTACCATTAATACCATAGTTTTATATTATCAACAGTGTCAACAGTAAATTAGTGATACCTAGTGAGTACACAACACCTAGTTTGTCCATGTAAGCAAGTCGTGTTTTTTGCCTTTCAGTATATGCCGACGGCAGCATATGTCTGGACATATTATCAAACAGGTGGAGTCCAACGTACGATGTCGGTTCTATATTAACTTCTATACAGGTATGTCCAAGGTCCTGTCGAGAGCGCTTTCCACCACAGGGTATCAAATGCTGTCCGTTATATTTGAGGCTGACGGAGATACGAATGCTCCTATGTTTGCTAAATTTTTCCTACTAATTTTCCGACTGACCTCTCTTTGCTGAAAGTAATGTTTGCTGACATGCTTGTCATTCGTGTAAACGAGGACATGGTACTTAAAATAAAGTCCCCTTTTATAGCTAAAAAGGTACTCAAGTACCAATGCACATTGATTGTAATTAAAATTGATTAAGGTTAATGGTATCTATATGAAAATATTCACATTGGATCATGTTGATAATCCTCAATGGTGATAAAGCCTTCTCTTTCCTCTTTTGAGTTTTAGATGCATTTTTCCTTCATTGGTAAGAGGAACACTGTAAACAACTTAACCCAAACTTTTTGTTCTAAGCGACTGATCTGCTAGTGAATTCTAAGATGTGTTCTAAATTTGATCAATGGTTAGCAAAACTGCGCAAGGCCTGCAACAAAGGTCATGCTGTGACAATTGACTCGTGTCGCGTGAAAAGTCGGGTCGGCTTTACTCGTTTAGCTTTTGTAATGGTAGCTTAACTGGACCATTTTCAAATTGCCAATTTTAGGATTGGCCATCCCCAATAAACTTTAAACCATTTCTCGAAATAGTGATGGTTTCGATGTTATTGTTGGTAACTGGAATGGAATCTTTGCACAATCAGGAATATTAGAGAACTTTTATAAAGGTAAAAGGCCGTGTTTGACTTTTGTTTTTAGCTAGCATGACAGGTCCAAATGCTGCTAAAATTCGGAAAGTATAAGGGCATTGTCACATTGCTTTGTGGTTTGGAGATTCTGGGTGCTCTAGATAAGAGTATCTGTTGCATCAATTACGGCAGTGTTCCCCCTACTTGTATTTACGTACAACACTGTAATGAAAGCCTGAATTTGAAATGTCAGTGTTGAATTTAGCTTGTGACTAATTGCTATTTTCCTGTTCTACATGTTCACGTATCTTTGCAATTGTTTATTTTAATAGGGTGTAAAAAGGGTTTTGCCGTACTTCCATAAAGTTATTGCTATGATTGTTTTCATGATTGTTTTTGAGAAATACGAAAATTGGTTTCTTTGCACTTGGTGTGTTTCAAGTTCAACCCAAGGAGAACACTGTCGTAGTTCAGAATCGTCATCATGGCCTCGCCTCAACACAGATACGCCCCCAACTAACACAGTCCCATTTCTGTTGCAGTCGCTCCTTAACGAGCCCAATCCGAACAGTCCTGCCAATGCCGAGGCAGCTCATCTGTTCCGTGAGAACCGGCGGGAGTATAACAAAAAAATAGAAGCCATAGTGAACATGAGCTTGTTCGATTTCATGTCCAAAGAGGACAAAACGCCAACGTAGGGCTACACCGCCCAGCGCGCCGTCCCCTGCTCCTTTTCATCCCCTCGTTTCTCTGATGATGTCCTTGTGTCAATACCGAGTGCAGCACTCGCCTTTCCGCAGACGTTGTTCACCTTTGCCAAATCCGTCATCTCGTCATCGTTGTCGTCGTTACCCAGTTAATTTCTGCCACGCTCTGCACAGTGTACTAGACTGTCTTGTTGCGATGTCGCTATCAGGGGCGGGTATACCGATTGTTTCACTGATCTGCTGGAATTAAATGTTTGTCTGATTGTGCCTATTGTGTGGTTTCTCTCCACCGGGCATTCCAAGAAAGCTGCGCTGGGCCATGCTTAGTCTCATAGTGGAGTGTAACCAGCGACTCTATTTCCGTTTCAGTCACTTTTAGACGAGCCCAATCCCAACAGCCCGGCTAACCACCAGGCGGCCAAACTTTATCAGGAGAATCGTCGGGAATATGAAAGGAAAGTCCAGGCAACGGTGGAACAGAGCTGGGTTAACCATTCTTGAGGTGGTCTCCACTCCCAGGCGCAGTTCTAGCTACCCTAGATTTGCGCTCACGAATCGACCAATTTCCCTTGTGTAAAAACTAGTTGTTAAGTGTTAAAACATAGAGCGCTGTTCATCCACTGTCTATAAGCATGGTCCATCGCAGCAATGGAGAGGGAATGTTATTATGTTGGTATACTTCTGATATTTATTGTGCCACTTCCTATTCATGGAGACTGAAATGCAATATCACTAATACAAACTCATCCCCTCTTTTCAACTTGTGACGTATGATGATCAGGGACAACAGTAGTGTTTTGGCACGGGGCATGTGAGAACGTCCGTTTCTCACGAATTTGGTCCCTCCGTAGTCATTGCTGATTGGCCCATCAACAAATTCATGTTTTTAAGGCAATACTTTTACCCTACATACCGCGTTGGTTATGACGTTAAAAACAAGAAATTAAGAAGTCAACATAATAAAACATAGTAGGTTGAAAGTGAAATGTTTGAAACGTCAGTTACATTTAGCCGTTTGCTATGGAAATCGTCAGATATTGGGCATGATGGCTCTCGCATCCCTAGCCTTTGGTAAGATTCGTCCTTGTTGATGACTACTTCTTTTTGCAAGCATTAAATCCCATTTCGTTTCCATGGTGTTTCTTTTGAACGTTCAACGTAGTGACGTTAAGCCCATTAATCTGGTTAACGAGTTTTGTGCAGTTAGTAGCTAGTTGCAAGGGGTGTCGGTGATGTAGCGGTTGTGATTTGTACGAATAACAAAACTCAGGCTTGTGAATCACTCGTAGAAAATAATACCGAGATTTTCTGTTCACTTTCAATGACACTGCATTTTACTAACTTGTTATTTACACTTAATTACAACAGTTCATCCAAATGGCATGTTGTATTTTTGTCAATAATCCCGAATGTTACTTATTGGCCCACGAATATGTGGATGGTAAAAACATCACGTGGAATTGATGTTTTAGAAAGCTGTTGCATCGGTGATGAGCATGTGATACACCATTGCCATAACAGTTCATGCCAACATCTTTTGTTATCTTAGAGCGAGTGCACTTCATTACTCAGTGAATATATCAGTGTGTGTTGCCGTACAGGCGCTGGTGTAAGATGTGTGGTCCGAAATGGAAACTGACTCTGGTTTCACATGAAAACTATGCTATTATATCAAATGGAAATTGAATGTATGTAAATTTTCATTCAAACATCTTCGTAAAACAAGTGAACAAAATGTGTTTAAGAAACATTTTCTCTTCTCTGTTTCACTTCACCGTGAATAAATTTTCAATAAATTATTCACTATCTAGCTCAGAAAACTGAAATACATTTTTGGCTGTGAAAAGGAGGTAATTTACAAATTCACCGAGTGCTGTGTGGTCGCTTGTCAAGTTCAGTTCCCCTTGTTTTTGTTGGGTGGTGCTCAAGCACACAACCTGCCCTCATGACTTGGCGCATGGCTATCGGCATGTGTAGGGTCATTTTGACAACTTTGCTGGTAATTTTCAATGTGCTACGTTGATCATTGGCCGGTAAAGATGCCACGGGGAGCTGCTAGCATCACTTGCCAGTCACCTGATGCAAGACCATTTCAGCCACCTTTTTCTGTATTGGTGTTACGGAACATTGGAAATATTCGAGTGCTATAAATAAGAGTGCAAAACCTGTGTTAGGGAGTCTGTCGGATTGCTCATAAATCTGGTGTATCTGGGACTTCTTCAACAATGGTATATTTTACGTAGTCATGCAGTTTGGAAACTTTATGTGATATGTCATTTTATATATATCTATATATCATTTACTGCCTTTCTGTTATGTACAAATGCGTTCACTATGTAGTTGTTTTCTGTGTAAAAATAAATAAGTAAAATATCGAGTTAAGTACAGTTGTTCCGTTTGTAGCAATTTAAGTCTTGTGTAAGGATTTTACACTGACCAATTATATAGACTACTGTCTGTATTCAGAAATTTAATCAATCCATGAACTTACAATTGCACTTTACTTCTCCAAAAACGACACGAACGGTACTGAATATTAAACCTCAAAAGTGACTAGGGGGTACATCTCATAAAACTGACCTAAGTTTTGATAGGGGGCACGACTGTTAAAAATGACACTAGAGGTCGCTACGAAGTTTCTCAAGCGGTTGTAAACCTGCATTGCGTCAATGGCACAGACTTGACTTGGGCCACTTGCTACTACAAAATTGACTGCTTATTCTTCACTCAGAAGTTTGCCAGTGCTTGAGACCATGTTCTGCCCACAAACAAATTCCTTGCAATAAGTCTGCTTCCCCTCGATCAACAAAGATCTTCCAATTATTTCCATACCTAGAAATAGCCTCAAATTTGAACAAGGAACATGTTGAGTCCTAATTTCATAATTGTGTGGTTTAAATTATATATTTTGACAACAGTTGGGTTGATAACTGTTATGAATACCCGGAAGTGTTGAACAACAGCTCGATGACCACGCCATCCACACAAAACCAGCCATTATAAAGATTACACGCATTATTCATGAACTGAAGTAGCTTACCGTTCCATAGGTCCTTAAAGAATATACACCCATATGACAATAAGAAAACAATACTTTCAACAGGAATGTCCATTGAAATGCATATGCGTGAATACCAAATATTTTAATCTTGACTTAAGACAATGAATTCAGAAGCTGAATTTATGACAGTTGTCATGCCTAAACTCTTGAGTGTTTTACTGAAAGTGTTTAGTTGATAAGCAGGCATCATAATAACTTTGGTCTCTGAGGCATGCACAAATTGTAATAAGCTTTCTGATCCCAGAATGAAGGCTCTTTCCATCCACACCAGCCCTAGAAAAGAAACAAATTTGCCTCTGAAATGTATCACAACAAGAAAACCACTGTCAAACGTGGTATTTTCAAAGCTGCTGTAAATCTGCCTAAAGTTAAAAAACGTTATAATTTAGGCCGCTTACCATTGATCTTGTCGTGTTTCTTACTTAAAGTAGAGCTGATTTCAGGGAGGGGAAAACGGGCAGTTTGTGTGAAACCAGACCCAACGAGTTGCCTTGTCACAATGGTTAGTTTTATGTGGCCAGCATAGTCCAATTTTTTCCAATCCCAGAAATCACTATAGATCCGAGCACGAAACAAGCTAACATAAGTTATACAGTGGAAAGGGGTGTATAAAATAAACATTTTTCTTTTATGAAATGTGGATCAATAGTACCTGCTTTAAGCAACAAATTATATAAAAAAATTAAAACAATACAAATGATGTATTTGAACAAGACGGACTAAAGACTTAAGAGAGGCATTTCCTTACTTTTGTGTGTCAAACATGAAAATCAAAAGAAGCCCGATTATCCATATTGGACAAAATGTACTGAGAGAACCTAGTGAATGAGATTTGGCGGAATACACAAACAACAATAAAGCAATAAAATTTGATGGAGAAAAGTACTCACCTTATCCTGTATGATCTTAAGGTCTTCGGCTCCAGTGTAGTGAGGGTCGAGTATTAAGAATTTGAGGTCGCCAGACACATCATTAAAGTCCACGCCAAGGATGGTGTGTGCCAAAACACCACCGCCTGGAATCAACAAGTCAAGCAACTGATGACTGAATGGCAGAAATAACTTGCTTAATTTCTTTTTATTTAAATTATTATCGTTTAAATTATTATCGAGTTGAAAATTTACACTAGCAGAGTAAACCCAAAACCTGCTGAATTTCAAATATAATGGGTAGAATACAGTATATCACAAACCAATGGTGGGCAGACACATAGTTCAATGTCTCCCAGAGCTTCAATGTGACCAATTGTGATTTCCCTTCAGGGAAAGATTCCCATCTCAAGGAAAGTATTTCTAAAGCAGTCAATTTTAATTGGATTCCAATGTATTGTTTATGTATACGGAGCAAATAAATTGCATGACTACGCATCATCTAAGTGAAAGTACGCAAAGCCAAATTTGTAGTAGATTTGAACTAGGCATGTTCCATAAGCCAGGTTAACAAGACCAGGAACGATCATGTGACGATCATGCGGAGGAAAAGTGAGATTTTTAAGGTTATGTAGGTCCTTATCTACAAGCGAAATATCTACAAAACTACAGATTTTTACTCTGCAGTAAAAGTGCAGACTTTATGAAAGTAAAAAACACGTAGAACTTGATTTCTGACTCAAGACCAATCTACCATTAATTGGACCATGTGAACATGACTTTTTGGTAAAATTTAGCAAAAACGAAAGGTACGGTAATTCTCAACTTATTTCACAATAAAATAATTGCCAAAATTGTCATTTTCCATTTTTACTTTATACTGCAAATATTGGAAAATTCACCAAAATTTGTCTTTGACATCAACACAGTACGTAGTAGTAACAGACTAAAGATTTCTTAATTTTTATTTTTGAAGAGAAATTTGACAAACTAGAACTCCACTTGATAGGCATATTCTGTGCTAAAAAGTGAATTACCATACATTGACAAAAACAATATCGTCTAATCACTGGATGAATTTCGTTTGACATAAATGTTCAGGTGAAATCTCAAAAACGCTATTACAGTTTTCTAAATTTTTATTAAATTCATTTTTGCTTTATGCAACTTAAGACTTTTTCACGTAAAAGTGAAACATTGTAAAGACAATTTGTAGTAGCATTTCGGAGAACAGGGCATAAAGGATAGAAACTGGAAATTTTATGTGAATCAGAGATATAATGTTCCAAAGTTAGCCAGATTTTGACATTTTTCTAAGGTTCTATGTAACCTTAAAAGTTTCGCGAATAACCTCGCCCCGTTAACACCCAACACTATCCAAAAGGCTGCCACTGGCTGTGATAGGATGGAAACAGAATGTTGATTAATAGGAGAAAACGAGCGAGTAAACTCATAGTTGATGTAAAAGTCAAGATTTCTCATCTCAGGTTTCTCAAGTGACTAGCGTTACAGAACATACCCTTAAATATTGTGTAGTCACTCACTGGACGAGATCAGAACCAACCTACCTATCATGATAGGCGTGCCTTGAGTCTCAAAGTGAACTGCCAACTCTCTGCCTTTTGAGGCAAGCTCTGTGCCTGAGCTAACATTTAAGATCTTGTATGTTACCTGAAATCAGATGCCACACAATGAAAAAACACACCTAAATTTGAACCTAAATTTGGAATTGGCATCTCAGGTGCTAATTAAGAAACATTGACTTTCAGACAATTCTATAACTCTGAAATACTGCCCACCACATGTTAAGACCGAAGCACTGTCGCCCTTCTACTTAACCCATGAACGCAATGCCACGAGACACCATCTGGTGTTGAATATTTACACTACATCAACAGTGAAACAATAACAGTGGAACACACCAGACTTGTTCAGACCAGCTTTACTTTTGAAAAAAATTCTCATGGATGCTCTTTCGAATATCTTCACATAGTACACTTAGCCCTAGCTCTCACTGTGGGTCAATTGTGTTCAGTGAACCATTACATGACATATTACGACAATGAATACGTCAGACTGAAAACTGTGACTGTTCCAACAATGGAATCGATCCCATGGCAACTTAAGTTTTAGACGGGATTTATACCACATGAATTACAAATAAAACAATCCAGATGATACGCATCTGAAAATAACCAACCCCAAGAAAATGCTCCAAACAGAATCCCACTTCCATTGACCCAATCCACTTCCTTGCCCCAACAAAACTAGGTTCCTTGTCACCTATATCAACCAGTGCCTACAAACAAAATGAAACAAACTTCAGCTCTGGAGACTGAAAATCAAGTCCTTTGAAAAACAGAGACAAACCATTAATTTACTCATCTTTTTAAGAAAAAATAGCTAAATTGTTACAGATTCATTGCTGAGTTTCATTGTAGATGGAAATGATTCAACTGCAAATCAAAGCGTCTATCAGTATCAAGAGCAATACTTGACCTGTCTATTTGCCAGACGTGAAAAATAACAGTACAAGGTGTTAAACTTAAGCTGTTTTTGCTTCAACTTTTAAAATTTAATTAAGAGAACCAAGAAGGTAAAACACTATCACAAGCATTAAAGCATATTTAAAAGAAATAGTTACGAGCATTTCTGGGCTTCTGGTTACAAACCCTACAAGGAAAATTGGAACAACCAGGGGCATTTTGCCTCTAAGTTTGAGTTAAATTGAACCCTAGTACCATTAAACGCAACCATAGCAATGACTTACGTTGACATTACATACTTGTCACAAAAAAGTTTTGAACCAACTGATTAAATTCACTCAGTAGAAATGGAAGTTCAGCATTATCTTTTCAACTTTCCAATTATTTTACCATACAATAACAAACTGAAGAGAAACTCAGTTACATCAGCCAACCTGTTGTATCTCTTTGTGCGAGGGAATGGGTTTATCTGTGTAGCCCTGAAGTTTGAACCACGAGATGAGTGTCTGCAGCGACCTGTAGGCACAGCCCCACCTATTGTCGTCAAACTTGTCCTGCATGTAGTGGTGGTAGCTATAGCGACCGTATACCAAGCTAGGCTTACCATCCTTCACTGTAAGGTGAAGAAAAAGATTGAGGTACATCACGACAATGACTATGTACAGCTTATTTGCGCGGTTGCCATTTTAAAAGTGAGCCTCTTTATGAGTTTTAAAATCAACACATTCTGCGCTTAATCACAGCGCAAAACGTGATTTTTTTCGTGTGCCTTGCTACATTTATGTCTCAAATGCATTGCTTTTTTAAACCTAAAGAGGCTCACTACTAAAATTGCGACTGTGTGAATAAGGTTATACATTGCAGCCTTGACTGAAAAGTGAGAAATAAGCCAAAAGGAAACATTAAAAACAATAAAAAGTAGCAGACTAGATTATCACTTCTTCACTTTCCTTGGCTACAACATGTACTGTGTAAACAAATTGGAACGATTGCATTTGATGGAAAAACGGAACATGGTTGTAAACTTTGCCATTGATCACAGAGTGAAGTGAAGAGTAACGACTTCGAAACTAACAGTGAACGAACCGAGATCGGTAGTTTTCACTACAAGATACAAAATTAAGAATCGGAAGAAAAACAGGCGCAAAGAGTGGGCACATTTGAAGCTCAGACGACTGTACTTGACAATAAATGACATGGTCAAACAGTGCAAAAAATGAAACAAAAATACTGTCTCAGATGAGATGGTGCTCCTTGACAGCAAAGTAAAGGGATTCTAGTCATCAACAAATCGACCTATCGCAAGCTCCGCCATGTTGCAAAAAGTTGACAAACAAACATTAAATTTACCCGACAACGTGTTGCTTGTTGGGTAAAATGGCAGCTTAGAAACGAAGGTGTGTCAAGAATGCTGCATTCTGATAGGTCAGTTAAGCCATCACTCAAAATCCTGGCGATTGGTCAATTATCAGTGACTCTGGGACACAAATGAAAGAATATTGGTAAAACACTGGTAACTAGACTAGCACCAGATTTCGTCGTTTACCCTACCGCGCACTCTACGTTATCCCTTAGGATGATGTGGAATGGAAACTGCTTGAAGGTTTCTTGACTTGCGATCGGCCTCCATGTGTTTTAATGCACCTATTTGGTAGGATCACAAGATGTATACAAGGTACAAACCTCCAGATGGTCGCAGGCCTTCATGCGGATTAATGAGATAACCTCCCCGTTTTGTTTCATCTCGGAATGCAAAGGCATTACTTCGCCGCAGCAGTGGCCGATCCAAAGGCAAGTTGTAAGTTTCATGTAGCGCTTGTCTCACAGGCTCTGAAAGTCCAATTAAAACTGAATGATGTCACAACATAAAATGCTGCATTTTAGATCAAAAAGGCATAGTTGCATATGGTCTGTTTTTTTTTGAAAACTGATTCGGAGGTATGTAATTTTTTCTGGTTGCCCACTTTTTAAAAAAAGACAATATGCTGGAGACAAGCAAAAATGACGTGAGATATGTTTTTTTCTACTTATCGCTAGGTGAATGACAGTGTTTCAAACCTTTCTTACCTGCCTTTGTGCAGCTTTTCCAAAAAAAAACACAATACTTTTGGCTGAAATTGATGTTATCGAGTGTTTTTTAGTCCCGTGAGCCCAGATCTCAGAATGAATCCAGGTAGAGACCAGAATCAACTATGCTTTATTGGCCTTACACAAAGATTAAACAGTGAAAAATTACATTATAATCATCAAAAAAAAATATTTTTGTAAATTCATAAACAATTCATTTGGTTTTTCCCTCTAAAACAACACATTTCAACCTGAATATGCACATATTCTTTCGACATAAAGTCACCCCTAACACACGAACTTGGTTAAAAAAGAAGTACATCTTGACAATACCAATAAAAACACAGACAAAGATATGAAAGCGCTCTGAGGAGCGAAACTTGGCGAAATTAACCAAAAAAAACAAGTTCGAGAGGACGAGAAAAGACGACGACAGAGATGATGACGAAGATGACAGCTATGACGACGATGGTGGCGATGATGGACAACCCTAGTTATGATATCATTCATATAACGAACGTAGAGGTCAGAAATCACTGAGAAATAGGCTACAGTCTTGAGCGACACTTGGCGAAATTAACTGAAGAAAAGACGACGTCGGAGATGATGACGAAGATGACGAATATGATGATGGTGGTGGCCATGATGAAGAACATNTAGATCAAAAAGGCATAGTTGCATCTGGTCTGTTTTTTTTTTTTTGAAAACTGATTCGGAGGTATGTAATTTTTTCTAGTTGCCCACTTTTTAAAAAAAGAGAATATGCCGGAGACAAGCAAAAATGACGTGAGATATGTTTTTTCTACTCATCGCTTGGTAAATGACAGTGTTTCAAACCTTTCTTACATGCCTTTGTGCAGCTTTTCCAAAAGAACACGATACTTTTGGCTGAAATTGATGTTATCCAGTGTTTTTAGTCCGGTAAGTCCAGATCTCAGAATGAATCCAGGTAGAGACCAGAATCAACTATGCTTTATTGGCCTAACACAAAGACTAGTGAGACAAGGGAAATATAAACAGTGAAAAAATACATTTTAACCATCAACAAAAATATATTTTTGTAAATTCATAAACAAGTCATTTGGTTTTTTCCTCTAAAACAACACATTTCAACCTGAATATGCACATATTCTTTCAACATAAAGTCACCCCTAACACATCAACACATACCTAACTGGTCCTCACTTTCTAATGTTGGATACATCAACACATACCTAACTGGCCCTCAGTTTCCGATGTTGGATACATCAACACATACCTAACTGGTCCTCAGTTTCTGATGTTGGATACATCAACACATACCTAACTGGTCCTCACTTTCTAATGTTGGATACATCAACACATACCTAACTGGCCCTCAGTTTCCGATGTTGGATACATCAACACATACCTAACTGGTCCTCAGCTTCTGATGCTGGATAAATGATGCTAATGAACTTGTTGTTCAGTCTGAAGTGGAATACTTGTGGACACTGGAACTTTTCTTCCTGAAATATGAGAAGTTGGTCATTTACCCACCACCTTATATATAAGAAGATTACATTCAAATAAAATTACCACATGTGTACGTAATTATGAGCACTGTTGTTTTTGTGTTTATTAAATTCAACATTTCTGCAGTGTTTAGGCAGGGCTGCATTATTGTGTCATTTGATGTAATTAAGTTAAAGAACACGCCTAGTCCTATCGAATTTATGGGTAGGTAATCTCAGACGCAATATTGGAAGTAAAACAAGAAAAATAAAGAAATGAAAATCAGCATGCAGTTTTACTTCTTGAATATCCACCCCAAATTTTCTAATGTATGTTGCGCATTGTTATGTGCAAGTGTAGATTTCTGCGCCGTGTTCAAGAACCCTGAAAAACTAAACAAAACGGAAAATTTTGGAAAGGGCTACGCTGGACCCCAGTATTTGAGAGTGGAGAGCAAACACTGGTTTCTGAGATATGAAAGACGCAATGAAATATGAGCTGCACACAGTTCACATAGAACATTGACTTGACCAGTGAATTCTAGCTTGTGACACTTGAGTTTAAAACTCGGACTGGCTGGCAGGTTGCAAGCTTCTCTGTGCTGAGTCACAACTTGAGTGTACAGTAGGGAGGAGATGTAGTGTGAAAGTGTTGAGGGCACTCAGGGAAAGCAGTGCACAGCACTAATGAAATTACCCTCATTCAAAAAACTTCCAAAAATTTTTCTAAAATGCTTGGGGTACTTGTTCACAAGCCAAATTCAAAAGCTATGTGCATACTCTGTTCTACCTTATGGTATGTCCACATGTTCTTTTCCATTTCACTAAGTTGACTACAGGCGCCATCTGCCAGCAGTTTGCTGAGGCTGGCCAATGGTTCATCAGCACCAACTGACACCAGCACGTCTAGTGGAAGGGTCAAGTTAATGTTCTTAAACTCTCCTGCAAAATTGTCATCAAACATATAGCAATAACATAGATAAAAACAGTCCAGACATTTTAGGTGTACGCAAAATGTTGTATCAGTCAGCCACCTCTGTAGAGAAGGAGAACAAATTACAAAACAGCTGATCAGACAAATCATGTGCACATATGATCATTGTCTTTTTCACCGATGACAGCTAAGACACACAGCGCTTAATAGGATGGCGTAGGTTACAACGCAACAGAATTACACCCAGTGTGTTCTAAAGCACATGGAATGAAAATTGAAAAGCATAAGCTTGCAGTTCAGGATGGCGTAAAATTAATAGATTAAAAAAACGTAACGTAACATTGAAAGCTTTTGGGTAACTGGAACCACAACATCTATAAATCAAATGACAGCATGCTGCGTGAATCTATAATCAGTTGTTCACTTGACACGTACTGTGTTCATGATGAATTATGGGTGCACAACTTGGCCCTCTCTTCACAGCCTCAGTGCCTGTCATACGGAACAACATTGATACTTTGATGGGATCCTGTAAGTAGATATTTAACTGACATTCAGTATTCTCATTTTGATTGCTTCCTTTCCAATCACACTGCAACCCACATTAGTGACGACAACAATAACTGAAATTTATTGCAGCAATTACAAGTGATTATGTTGATAATAAATTAATATCAATTACAACACATCTTTAATAGCATGACATCTGACTGTAACAATGATACCCACTTGACAGTCACCTGCTTTCGACCTGGTCATGATGCCGTCCCCGTTTCCTGCATCGATATGAGTGGCCAGCTTTCCACAGGGTTCTGATAAATTAACCGATTTTGGGTGCACCTTCTCTGGCTGGACCACATCTAGCACTACATTGCTGTTCAACACGTGGAAAACAGTCACACTCGACTGAATCTTGTCACAGTAGGTGGCGACCTCACATCTCAAGTTCTCTTTCAATTTGTCTGAAATTGTGCAAAACAGAAATTCAGATCTGAACACTTTTTGATCAATCAGATCCAAGACGAATGTGCGCAGCAATTCTGAGAATACACACAAAATTTATACTTGCAGAACAACCAAAATATTCACTTTTCTTAAAAAAAAATTAACCTTGAAACAATCAAGCTAGATTTGCAAAAGGTAAATAATAGACATAGTTTACTCCATTGAATAACAGTAAAACTTTTTATGTTATCCATGGAATATTTTACTAAACTCATTAAAAATTGTGAAACTGGAATCATATAATAAGATAGTAGAGTAACTTACCTGAATCTGAGGAATATTCAAATGATAAGTCTAAATAACTCTGTAGGCGTATTGTGACTTCCTTCCCCTCCATAGTTGAAAACTGACTTATTCACACATTGGTGATATGTGAGTGAAAAACAGCCTGAAATAACAACCAACACAAGTGAGAGGTGAACTAGGAACTATTTTTTGTTCCTTATTTCCAAGAAATTGAGAAAACAAACACACAATTTGTAAATGTATGTACTTATGTACTGTGTTAAGTAGGAAATTCCCAACTTCATATATTAAGGAATTTTCTCCTACGCCTAGAGAACATGCTTTTTACACTTGTCTAATAAAAAACATAAGTTACAAAGTGGATCAGTTGCTCAATGTTTCGGAAAGTTGAAATTTCACTCCATTTTATGACCAAAACATATACGAAATTAACTCTCACAAATTTGTTTCAACGTTTCCTTTGCACTGGAACTGAAAGGTCACGAGCTAGACTCGGAAAGGCCCAATTATGGACGTGATGGACAAACCCACCATAAGTGATGGCCATGAATGATATATATATATTTGAGGATGAAAATTCAATTTTTATCATGGTGTGTAATAAACAGAGGTCTCCCGTTTGTACTGCCTCCTCTTGCCTTGGCTGTGACCTCTCTACATTTCCGCTTGACCTTGAGTACATTATAAGTAATGGAGGTCATTTGTAATATTCATCAACAATTGAAAGGAGGTATTATAAAAATTCGTGATTAGTGAGTATTTGATTGATTTGGGAGGATTTAATGACATCTATGGGCTCCAAATGTGTCCCTCTAACGTCGGAAAGTAATAACTGCAACGCGAGTTAGATTGTTTCGCCATGGAGATGCATGATTTGCAGAAAATCTTCTTGACATATTGTTAGGTCATTATAAGGATGTGCCAACGCCAAGGTTCTTGGAGTGAAAAAGATTGAAACATCATTAGTGTAACCTGTCTTTCGTTGAGTAACATGTCTACACTGTCACTGATGACCCAAGCCTACAGTAGACGACTGACTGGTACAGACTTCAGTCAGCTTTGTACCACGGCTATGATTATGATGAGCCGAGCACCGGACAGCGTCTGAAAAGGCACATATGTATAAAAGAACTTTTCTGTTACTTTAAAAGGAAAAGGTTTGCACAATTGAATATACCGATCACTCCAGCTGCTACAATCGCATTGCCTCTCTACAACGTCTACCAAAACTTCGTTCCCCAACCGGATACGACACTTCGAAAATAACCATACGATTATTTCCGCGGCACAACAAAACGAAACGGGAACGAACGATAAACCAACGAAACCAAAAGTTTTATATAGAAAAAGAATACCCTTGACGCAATCATATTTACATCTGGGTATTTCCGTAACCGCAACGAAGTATAGTTGAGCTGTTCGGAATGAAATAATCCGGAACAAATGACGGAATTACCCGAGGTGTTCCACATGGCGCCAAAGATACTATATCTTTGGTAACCATAAAATCTCAGTTTGGCGGCGCCAGCCATGAGAGCAACCAAGGAAGAAAAAGACACGGACGAAAAAATAAGTCCCGTCTATTTTCCTTGTTTTTTTCTTCGAACCCCGGGTGTCAGTATATAGGCCTACTCCCAAGGCGGCTAGGCCTGATGATAAAACGCTTTAAATTTAATTTATCCCACTCATTGAGAAAGAGAGTTGACTCGAAAAAACGTCCCCACGCCAGAAACCGTAGTCGGCCGCGCGTTCATGATTCTGCACCATGCACTTCGTCAGTAGATTAATTTTGTACAAGTTGGAGCAAACCAATAAAGTTACCCGACGTAGATGACCAGTTTCCGGCACGGCATAGGTCAGTCAAATTCATTTTTGTGATTTTTTGCAGCTGTTGGCTTGTGGAATTGAACTCCAAATGAAAACTTGTAGGATCATTTTTACTAGAGAAATAAGATTGGCCCAAATGTTCGTAAATCTCGTGTTTCGGTTGATCGTTGAGTAAGAGAATAGACCCGTTTGGTTTTCGGGATCTATTTTTTAGTAATCGTGATCAAATAGCGGTGAATACTGAGAAGACTGACGGACCCAGCTGCGAGTCGCGATGTCGGACAAAAAAAATCTGATTTATCTTCGGGATTGGCAGAAACCGATGTCGTGCTGGGCGTGTTGGAACGGTTTAATCCGCTCTGTGCGTATGCGCATGTGACTTGTCCGTTGGAACTGAGGCGAATGAGGAAACTTGAGCAGTTCACTCAAATAATCACGCTCACGTTCAAGGAAATTTGCAATGCACTAATTCAAATTACATGTTAATAAAATAATTTGGTAAAGTTCAACCAACCTTTTTTACTATTAGCGACCTGGCACCTTACAATTCGGTCACATACTATTCCTCCGATTCTGTGACACAACTAAGTTACTGTACGGTAAATGGGAAAATAGATGATCGTGAGGCTATTACAAAAATTCTTCACACTGAACAAGATAAAAATCCCCTTATTGCCTTAATGAATATTCAATTCCAAGTTCACGCATACGCGATCTTCAGATTAAGCAGGATTCCAAGTTCCCGTGCAGCAGTCCCACATACATAGGAATACCACTACTATATCCTATCGAGAATTCATTTCATCTGGGGATGTCCCAACGAGACCGACATTCCCAGATGAAACGAATTCTCACTTCGATGGGATAACACATAGCCGCGATGATTTCACGGCAATATAACACTGCCGCCGGGGTTCACAAATTGATATTTCGTGTACAAACTGAGTAGTTTTCAAAATGCGATTTAGTTTCAAAAAGGTTTTAGCTAGTAGGGCCTAAGACATTCTGTTTTTGTTGGATTGTAACCTGATTACATATACATTGATCTACACGAATAAATAATAATAAAAAAAATAATTGCAGACGGTCTGCTACACGTTGTACCAGACGTGCGCAGGCCTCGCACATGGGCCCGGCATTGCACTGCACTGACCTGGAAACATTTTTATGCTTTATTAACATAAGCAGGATCTCTTCCTGATATAAGGTTAAACCGAGCTGAGGAGCTAGAAAACTGGCTCAAGGGTTTAGCAGTGTGACCTAGTGAGACTCGAACCCACAACCTCGAGTAAAGAAATACACGAATAAACCTTAATGATTTTTACCCCAGTTAGAAACGTGGCAAAATTTAGTCAAAATATATCCACTACAGGTTTCGACTCTCTTGTACCCCTTTTAGAACTCGTTTCTAGTAGACTTGTCATGGCTTGCGAGTCGTAAGCGTTACCTGTCAAAAGACCGCGTGAGTGCTTAAAAACCAAACGGGCAAATTTTTATTTCGTAAGTTTTGTTCGGAAACACTACCCTTTCCATCCAGCGTGGTGGAGATAAACCGAGTTCACCATTCGCGTCTTTCGGCACCCAAACGGATTCGTTCATTCTAAAAGCAACAGCAGGCGCGACTAAGTGTTACGACTTCCAGTGCCACAACACAGGATTGAGCTGTTTTTGATCTACCTGTCAAACCATATTTTCTGGACCGATGGCGTTTCATTTGGAGCTCGGTACTATCGATGTTTGTGAATTTGGGGGGCTCGCGGGCAGAAGTGTGAGGCATCCGTGTTGTTGTAGTCTGCCTAGTCTGGTATATGGTAAATCGGCGATTCAAATTCAGTGTTGTTTGTATTTGCGACAAAAGCAAACTAAAGACGATAAAATATGTTTATAGTGCACCGCCTTACACATGAATGTTGAATGTAATACTTTTTAGACCCATGCGTCATTTATAACCGCAGTGACCAATTCCATAACCAGGCTAAGTATTTCTCTGTGGAACAACAAAATATTTTTCAAACTCTAACCTCACACCATATGCAAAATGTAAATTGTGAATGTTAAGCCCTTTATGCAATGTAGAATTGTATTATTTTGATCATTTCCTCCACTAACATTTGTATTTGTATAGTCATTCTTCACATTTTAGTCTCTTAAATAGCAGTTAGTAGAGACTTATTATTTGTATAGGTTATTAGCGTCTGTGCCGTAACGTGTATTTGACCGAAGTAAAATAGTTTTATTTACTTTACTCACATAGATTCTTACGAGTCTGAGATCTGTTCAAAAGTGATAGCACTGACAAAAGCTAGAGTACTAATTTCTGACAGAGTTGTGTGCGAAGACTAAAGCACAAGAGCTATACTTTATCTCCATTATTCTTTTTAAGACACGTTGTACGATTTGTGGTAAGATTGTCGACAGGTTCTCGTTTTTCGTAAAACGATTAAGACATGGGCGTATAACTATTTGGCGGGGGGGGGGCGGGTGAGTTGCCCCCAGATTCCAGAAGATACGAAAATTCGGGTAAAATAAGAAAAAGTTCGACCAGCAGAGCTTCTAAAGGAAAACACGATGGCATGGACTTAACAGAAGTAGCACTGAAGAAAAAATCTTTTGAAATTGAAATAAACTGAGATTAAAAGGAGAACTTGTGTTAACTATTCGCATGAGGAAATAGATGGAACATCGCAAAATATTTTCATCAAAGTTTACATCATCATTCAAGGCTAACATATGCAGTTTAAACAGACAAGACTAAAAACATGCAATAGCTCATGGTGGGATAACTTTGGAGTTCAGCAGACATTTCCAAAAGGTCATTAAAACGGAAAAACCACAACGCTGACATTTCATACTCACACATGCAGCCTTAGGATAGCTCCAAAAAAAGCCAGCCAGGTCATGTCCACCATAGTAAGGAACTACTGAAGACCAATTTTACAGCAGTAACGAGTTACTCAGTTTAAAATATCAATAGGGTAATATGCATAAGAAAATTTTATGATCCAGTGAATCGTAGATTTTTGCTTTTATGTTTGTCCCCTTTCCACAATATATGAATAAACACTTGAAATATTGTTTTATTCGTTTCTTGATACACAAAATGAGATGGATGCTTCAGCCATTTCAAAACAATCACAATGATACCACTTCAATTAGACACCACACAATGCAGAACTCTGTTTTGTGAGTGAATGGCAAAGCACTAAATTATCATTACAATAATTAATGTTTCAGGTTAAAAAAATTATGAAGGCAGACATTAACTGACAAGACGTTAAACAAGTTGAATGATGCTTATGATTTTAATTGATACACAGAAACATTGCACGTTACATCAGACACCAGAACACAAGGTCCTTGCTCCATCACAGTGGACTCTATCCAGTTAACCTTTGACCCATGACTTATGACCCTCTTTGGTGTGATTGCAGACAATTCTGGGGCTGTGGGGGTTCTATTACTCAAATCCCAAATACACACATTAGAGTCATTACCCCCACTCACAAGACACTGTTCGAATCCCTCAACCTTAGGAAAATGCACCTGAGATACACCAACACTGTGGCCCTTTAACACCAGAATTAAAGAAAGCATTTTCTTGCTATTATCAAACACATGTATGTGCCCGTTTTCTAAACCACAAGCTAAAAGATTTGCTGTCTTGGAGACATCTATGGTATGTACTAGAGGCGGATTGACCATATATCCTGGTAATTCACAGTCAATTGCTGCTTCTTGCATATTGAAGATTTGTAGACTCTTTCCTCTAGAAAAATCACACCTGAACACTCTGCAATCTAGCCCTGATGAGATCAACTCCCATGTTCTTTTGGGCCGAAACAAAACACAAGAGCATATACTGGTGTGTTTCCTAAGTGTTTTAAAAACTCTATTTTCCTGCAAATTGATGATTTTCACTTCTCCTGAATCATCACAAGATGCTAAGAATTCCTCCTTTTCGTTCAATGTGATATAGTTCACTTCTTCTTCATTGAATGAAAATTGGTTTTCTGGTGTATCAATATCCTTGGAGATATCAAAGACTAAAATCTTGTTACTGACACCGACATAAAGACAGCAGGGATTTTTCTTTGAAAAATACAGTGCACTGACATCCTCAGTCAAGTTGTACTTTCGTAAAGGAGCACCATCTATATTCCACAAACACAACTCTCCATCTTCACCACCAGTAGCAATAGTACCATTCTTGTTAGTTGAAATACAGAGAACTGTACTTGTGTGTTGTCCCTTTAGTTGCATGCAACTCATCTGTAAAACAAAATGACACGGCTATAATATTATAACCTCTATCAATCATGTTCTGGTATCAGAAAAAAATTTCTTCACAGGCGTGTTTGTTCCTACAGTTACTTGAACTGAACAAGGTAGAACGCTTGGAATCCCTAATCCAGCGTGACAAAAAATGTAACGTGCCTACGTGTTCTGAAGCAGTAATGACCTGTCAGAATCCTTCCTGAAAAGGCAGCCAGGAAAAACGAGATCGATTTTGTAGCAGTATGAGTAAGTGGCCTAAATCAAAAGTTAACTTTTGACAGAAGATGACAGGGATTATTGTAGCCTTGGTACAAAGCTGTATAATAAATACAGCTAGCTGGCTGGCTATATGAAGACTATCGCCAAAATACAGCCAGCTATATTTAATATACAGCTTTGTACCAAGGCTAGTCTTCATGCACCTAGCTGGCTGGCTAGGATTATTGCTGGCTTGCATTGCAGGCCATCAACTTCAGTCACATAGCTACAGATTGACAGGCAACTGAGTAGATCGTCGATGCGTGTGATAGCGTCGAGTAAACAGAGCCACTGGGGTGTCATTTAGACCTGTGGTTGTGACTGCATGCGCAGTGCATTGGTTTTGCCTTGCCGTTTACACAGCCACAGGCACTTTCATCAGCCGTTCGACGTTATACTGAAATACAGAGATAGTATCCATTTAGGGAACATGTAGCCACTTACACTGGACTTATACTATAATATAAGTCGAAACACATGGATTTCTAAACGGCAACGATGACATATGATTCAGTATCTATAGATGGTCTGTGTGTGAATGGATTTTGTAATCCTTACATGGGCCACAAGATAGCGCCTTCTTCACATCCTTCAAATACAGTATTGCTGTGTTTTCGAAGATTTTTCATGTTTATAACTAACAAAAATATCTCCATAGATCCTTCTGCTTCAAATACATGTTTCTATTACATTTTTGTCAGTGAAAATGGAAAAGGATTTTAAACGTTGTAACCATTATTTTTATTGTAGTCGTTTCCTTGGCGTTCAGAAATCTCGTGACACTTCCGCCCTACAAGAGTTGTTTTTGTGGAGTTGGAAGGTATCGCGTAAATGCTGCTGATATCAGTGGAAATTTACAAAACTATTCCCCAGTATGTCACGAAATACAATGAAAAAGAAGGTGAGTTTGACATTCCTAACGTGTTTTCATCTTATTCTGGATAATCTTGCATTTAACCCGTCTAAACTGTACCCGGACTTCAAACTTTTGTGACTACTGAGTACTGTCAGGCCACGGCACTGTACTGCCAATCCCCAATGGCTGGAAGATTTTCTGCAAATTGCGCTTAAACATGGCTTATCATTCAAAGTCACGTTTTATATGTAATTCTAGGGTGTGGATGGATACCTTTGGGGGCAGTTGGAGTCTTTCCAACTCAAATACTCGAAGGCCGAAGTAGTTCTGCTGTGCGTGAACTTTGAATCCTGCTTAATCTCAAGATCGCGTATGTGTGAACTTGGAATTGAATATTCATTTGAGTAGTCAGGTGAATTTTGTTTTTTGTTCAGTTCATCTACAGCATTATTATTGGTCTCATGATCACCAATTTTCTTATCGATCTTTAGTGTAACTTGTGTCAAAGAATCGAAGGAATATGTGAATGGTTAAATCAATTATTATTTGGTGAATAAGATCGCCAATAGTTGAAAAAAATGCAAATGGGCCCACATGCGAGGCCTGTGCACGTCTGGTACAACGTGTATCAGACCGCCTGCAATTATTTTTTATAAGTTCACGCATATATAATCTTGGGATTAACCAAGATTCCTAGCTTACGCTCAGCAGTTCTTTGTTTCGTCGCTGAAATCGTGTACTGATCCCTTTCTGTTTTGATTGCACCACTGAGCATGTCTATAGCTAACGTTGGACAGTGCCACCGTCTCTATGCTCCTGTAGATCGTTCATATGCCACAAGCTCTTCAGTGGATTTTGCCTCACACTGATTAAACCATCAAAGTCGTGTTGCTTTTGTACATAGGGGACCACCTTAGGAGACCATCGATATCTAATTCCTTCCAACTCAAACAGATACTCCCTTAATCAAACTTTTTTTTGAGCAATCCTTCTTTCTGTTGCATTTTTACGCTATGCCCCAGGAGAATTTTTAACCCAAACAGTACAAGAAGAATGTCATATCATTTGCAACAAAAGGTTTTGAACATAAATAATCTTGAAAAGGCTTCTATAATTTTGCATAGTTAAAAAATGAGCCTTTTGTTGAGGTTTTTGTCTCGAAGGTGAACCTTTTTGCAGGGAATTGTGTTGGAAAACCCACCTTTTCATAGGGAATTTGTCACAAGAGGCATCTTCCATATGGAAACTCGTCATAAAAACTCACTTTTCTGAGCAGCAAGTCATACCTCATCTACGGTAGTGTCCCCTGGTAGAAGATAAACATTGATAGTAAGATATTATCATTTATTCAAGGTGTTGCTTATGGGAAAGAGTGGGTCAGGAAAGACCAGTATGCGCTCCATCATCTTTGCTAACTACATAGCCAGAGACACGAGGCGACTTGGGGCTACAAGTATGTATTTGACATTTAACGAATGTTTCAGCTATTTTTGTATTTTTGTTATCAAATAAAGAGTGCTGTTATTAAAAGAAATATTTGGTCCTGTGGTTTTGTCCAGCAGTTGATGTTGTTATTTTTTTATGTCTCACTGATGTATTGTTGATGAAATGCAAAATTTTAAAGTATTTCAGCTCTAGCCTAGCATTTAAGCCAAGGAAAATTTGAAACTGAATCTCAAGTTTGACTTCAATCATAGAACAGAATATTTCTAATATACGCCTAGATTATTTTCCAGCAATTGAAAGTAAACGGTTTATGATGGAGGTCTGAAATATTTTGTTGCCTTTTCCAGTTGATGTTGAACATTCACATGTCAGATTCTTGGGCAATCTGGTCCTTAACCTATGGGACTGTGGAGGGTGAGTAATCTAAAGTTGATGTTGCCGTGGTAACTCCATTGTGTGCCTGCATAATGTCAGTTTCAGTTTGGGAATTCTTAGCTGTAGGTGTTGGATAGTGTTCCTTCATTGTAAAAAGTTTGATGATAATGAGGATCTTAAGTTGTTTTTGTAAATTATCTTGACAACGACACGTCTGCTCGGAGGTGTTGTACTTATATTGTTTTGTGTAACATGTTTTTGATGGCAGTACGTCTGGTTCTTGTTAGGCAAAGGTCATTCAATGTAGATGTTCGCTATGGTCGTGTGTTCTAACATAATAAGTGATTGAAATGTGTAATGCTATGCTTTCCCATTTTGCAGCAAACGTATCCTCTAAAGAATTGTTAGCTCCATCTGTAGTGTATTTTCATTGACTGGGCAAGCGTGATTCATTCATCTGTGCGTCGTGTGCAATTATTCATTTTTTTCTTTTATAGGCAAGAAGCGTTCATGGAAAACTACTTTGCTAGCCAGCGAGACAACATCTTCCGTAATGTGGAGGTGCTCATCTATGTGTTTGACGTGGAGAGCCGGGAGCTTGAAAAGGACATGCACTACTACCAGTCGTGTCTGGAGGCCATCTTGCAGAGTTCACCGGACGCCAAGGTGTTCTGCCTCGTCCACAAAATGGACCTGGTGCAGGAGGATCAGCGCGACCTGGTGAGCAAACGCGATGTTTTTGTAGCATTGCAAACTTACAGTAATCGTGCGCTGCCCTTCGAGTAAAGATGGCTTTAATGAAAAAAATACGTAATCAACATAATTGCACCACAGTAATATTTGCATAAGTTGTGTAATGTCATTGGTGTATGATGTACATAAAACCTAGTGAATGATATAAGAATTATATTGTGAAAATAATCAGCATCGAAGCAAACAACATCAAAGTAACTAAAACACATGCAACAAAACAATTAATACATGCTAAAGGATATAGATCATAGTTACACGTGATTAGCAGTCATACATTCCAAGTGCTGCCAGAACCAACAACCATCATGACAAGGTGGACATGGATAAGCCTGATTTTCATGTAATTAGGTTAAAGTTACATGCCACAGTTGTTCTCATTTAATGCATTCAGCCCTTTAAGTCAGATTTCACATTATTTGCATAAAATCGTGTGGTCCAGTTGGATCTGACGTNCTCAACAGGTCCTCCTGGAGGCAATTTGTTTGGAAGTGTTGGATTTTATATTTTAACCTATTAAAAATAATTAAAAAATTATGGGTCATGGGTTGGAGAAATAAATGAAAAATATGGGCGGTGGGTACGAAATAAAAGTGCCTTCCCCCCTCCCATACAGATTTTGCTGGAGCAGCCCTAATCATTGTTGATGGGCAAACCTTCTAAATGCGGTTGTGATATTGATAGCGACAATGATAGTGTGTTAAAATGAGGTGTAGTAGAAAATAACAAAATAAGTTATTGCTCATTTGTGGATGAGTGACAGTAACCTTTTTGTACTATGATCTATTTGTAGATATTTAATGAGAGAGAAGAAGATTTGAAACGGCTGTCTAAACCGTTAGAGTGCACGTGCTTTGCCACTTCCATATGGGATGAAACGCTTTACAAGGTAATGGTGAGGCTGTGAACAGTCTGTTTGTGTACACAGTTTTGACGGGGTGGGATTTGAACCCACAATGCTTAGTTTTACAGGCTCATGCTCTACAACTGGGCCATACTGTCTCAACCTGCAAGTTGTTTTGTAGATTCATTTTAATGTTGTTTATACACCACGTTTTTTTAGTGCCAATGCGGTTGGTGTAATGGACTGTCAACCAAAAGGTCATGGGTTCAATCCCCGGTTGTGCCCTTGAGCTAGGCACTTAAACTATATCCATTGCTTCAGTTGACTCTTCTGTATAATTGAGTATCAGCAATGGCTGGTAAGTAACCTGCAATGGACTAACATCACATCCATTGGAAATTGAAAGACACTCATCTGCTCATGCTACAGGAAGCACAGTTAAATTCTGTACGAAAGGTTGCATCGTAAATCAACACGTAGTGCTGATATGATCAGTGACATGGTATGCAATAATCTCATGTTGTCTCTCATAGTAATACGACAGGCTTGGTCTGTGACATGGTATGCAATAATCCCTTGTTGTCTCTCATTGTACGACTGGCTTGGTCTTTGACATGATATGCAATAATCCCTTGTTGTCTCTCATTGTACGACAGGCTTGGTCTGTGACATGGTATGCAATAATCCCTTGTTGTCTCTCATTGTACGACAGGTTTGGTCTTGACTGGTATGCAATAATCTCATGTTGTTTCTCATTGTACGGCAGGCTTGGTCATCCATCGTGTACCTACTGATACCCAACGTTCAACAGTTGGAAACAAACCTGGGCAACTTTGCCGAAATCTTAGATGCAGATGAAGTGATGTTATTTGAACGGGCAACTTTCTTGGTGAGCATTGAATTGATGTAGGGTAGGAAATTCAATAAAGCTTATATAAGTCGGACATGTATAAGTCAGATTTTCAAATAACTTGGACCAAGTTCTGCTGTACACTTCTAGTCTGTACATTCAGTCCTTCAGGCAAGACGAATTTCTCATACTCGGGTGAAATATTTTAGTGCGGTGGGATCTGACTTAAAATATGTGAGTTTTACTTAACTTTAGTTTATTCACTTCACTTCTCCAAGTTACCATTTACTTCCTTTGTACATAATGTTTTGTCTTTTTTCTCTACATTTTACAATAGTTATTTTCATGCAGTTCTCTTTTGTGATCTAACCTTTGTTTTTTGCCAAAACTTTGAACTCTCATCAACTTGAGGCACTCCAACTCAAGAGACTCTTTTGTTGTAATCTAGACATCCACTGCGTAACTCCATTGCGTTGTGCTATTAATTAGACCCAATTCAGAGTCGAATAATGGGATTACTTGGTATATTTCTGTAAACCTTGCATCAATTAGCTACCTGGTGGGGCCTATTGCTTTGCTCTTTGTTGATACCATGTCACCATGTTGTGTAACTGGAAACCTGGGGTTGTTTCATGAAAAGCGACTTAAGACTTAACACAGAAATCTTTTCTTACTCTCCTCACAACTATTTTTGAAAAATAGTTAAATCTGACGTGAGCAAAAATGCGAAGTCTATGAGAATACACGCACAACTGGTAGTTAGTGAGATAATTATTTCTATAAATTATTTCTAGAATATGGTGCGCTGTAATTCATCGTTATCCATTATTAGATGATGGACATTATCAGTTGTCCAGGCGAAGCACTTGATGGGCAAATTATGAATCTAAACATTTGTAGAAATTCACGGTTATAGTTTTGATGAGCCTGGCTACTTTTACGCATCATTGATGACTGACTGATTTCTGCAAAATTTGTGTTGTCTCCTGCCAGTGTTCTAAACCTATAGTAGTTGGTAAACTGCACAGTGAAAGTGTAGAATCAAGTGCCATACACATCACACTCAACTTGTACATCAAACATTAACCTGCACACGTTGAAATTGTGGTCGCGTAAAAAGTTTTATTTGCTGAAATAATACTGTGAATGTATCTGCATAGAAATCAAGCCCTTCGTAAGAACTCCTTCACTTGAAGATTCGACATTTTAATGTTCGCTTGTTACTCTGCCATTTGCATTTTTGTGAACTCATTAACTGAAGCATTCGGCTTACTACGTAATGTCATTAGGTCAAAAATTGAGCTTACAAGATGGCAGACCATTTGATTCGTTGTTGATACAGGAAGTTAAAAAGAGGAGAAATATAACTGGAAAGACCGTTTGCAGTTCTGTAAATGTGTCAAGGGAATTAGATTTGCTTCGTACTAACACTCTGAACAAAAATTTTCCTCCCATTCTATTGGTTTATATCCATTTCGTCAAGTGGTGAAAAGCCCTCCAGTGGACCTTCAGTTCTGTTTAAGAGCTGTGTACTGGTAAGATTATAGGGCCTTGGGCCACGAGTCAGGTAACTCTGTCATTCCCCAGTAGCAAGAGCTAGGCAGGTCCTTGACACAGTGAGCAATATTACAGTGAATTGCCAAGATTTACTTTATAATCCATTATCTATCTTCGTCCAGGTCATCTCTCACTGCCAACGAAAGCCTCATAAAGACGTTCACAGGTTCGAGAAGATCAGTAACATCATCAAGCAGTTCAAGCTGAGCTGCAGTAAGCTGGCAGCCTCGTTTCAAAGTATGGAAGTGAGGAACTCGCACTTTGCCGCCTTCATCGAAATGTTCACATCCAATACATACGTCATGGTCATCATGTCTGACCCCAGCATACGTAAGTAGGTGATATACAAAGGTGTGCTTACACTTCAAGTTGGACCTGGGATTTAGCCACTAAAGTTGTTCTAGTATTTCTACTACACATCTATCGCAAAAATGTACTCATGAACAAAATTTATGATATGTACTTTTGTGTGGTAGGACAGCCTAAAACGGAGATCCATTTTTGAGTGCCAGTTGTCATTGTGGGACAAACTGTTTTCAATGTTTTCTCCAGTAACTATTATTGTAGGTTCCATGTTAATGTCACCCAGTTTCTGAAAAAGTGTCTTTTATTTTCCTTGATTCTTACAAAACCATCCAGAGGAGTTACAGGAATTTTTCTTACTCAGACTTAAATGTTTTATTGGTTTTGCATTGTCCAACAATGTCAGTAACCAATTGCCATCATGTTCCCCTGGCAAGATGAGCCAGTGTTTCTTAAAATCACAGGTATACGCCATTACTCCTTTTGAGATGTTGCGGTAGTTGAACATGTTTGTTTTTGTGTTTCAAGTGTTTAAATTACTCTAAACAATATTTGAACAGCTTGATGGTTGACTTTTGGTACTAAGTTATAATCACATAATATTTTGATTAATCAATCTTAAAAGCATTGTAGATAATATTAGAAAATTTGTTTTTGTCAAGCTTCACTTGCTAAATAATGTCATTCTAAGTAAAAATCCTGACTTACAGGTGAATGTTTTCTCTTCTTTCAGCCTCCGCCGCGACACTCATTAATATAAAAAATGCCAGGAAACATTTTGAAAAACTCGAGCGACTCGAAAACTCAGGACCAAGCGTAATGACGCGATAGTTGTTCTAGTACTCAGGACAGGCACGTAAGGAATTAGTCATCGGCTAGTGGTGATTTGGGTGCTCACAGTATGTGCTGAGAAACTTCACGTTGTCTGAATAATTGTTCATACATAATAAATTATAAGAAAAATGTTTTTTGAAAATGGATACTCTTCAGTAAAACAAGGCCACGAGCAAGGTACCTAGATCGGGACAGAGTTTTTTCTCGAAATTTATTAAAAAATTAACTAATGTCGGAGAGTTTTAAATGTTTGATAGTTCGAAAACTCCTAGGGGCCCATTTTGTTAAAGGTCATACACTTGGTCTATTAGGACAGTTGGAGTCATGTGACTGCATACGAAATACAAATAGAACAATGATGAAGGTATTAATTCATCGTGGTGCTGTAGATCTCTATTAACCACCATCTTCATAAACCACTAAAACAAACCGTATGCAAATATAATTTTAAGATGTGACAGTTTTTAATTCTAGTCGTGTAACCTTTAATAAAGATGGCACTGGCTCCTCCATTTTGTGAGACGGCAGTTGACCACTGATAAACAAGGCCAGCAGGACTTAATATTTGCATTGTCCACACAAGTGAGAATTCGTTATAGAGTGTTCTTGAAGAAGTTTGTTAGATGCCTGATCAACCTTGGCTTATTTTGTTGGAATATTTACCACCAGTAGCAATCAATCTTTTTCTAGAGTTTGGACACTTGGAAGTCACATACTTTCCCAAAATCTTGTTTTTTGATTTTGGTGCAAATTAAAATATTTAGTCGTGAACATGTAATTTAATGCTGTATAAAGTTATTTCCCTTGTCTGAATTGCTAAAACATGATGTATTGTAAAAACATGACAGATTGTGTATAGCAGTATTTGTATTTTTCAAAGACATTGGGTTTTTAACAATATTCGTCACTTGCATTTTCTCTGTTTAGCTGGCTGAAAAACAAAAATTCAATTCGGCCTTGAGCTTTCATAAAATGGATCTCCTAATATTCCTTCCTGTGATATGATTCTGTGTCCGTTCGCTGCAAGAATACCGAAGTTATAAGCCTGTGACTCGGGTTGGTAACGTAAATGGAATCCAATCACAAGAAGGAATATTATGAGACTGATCCAGAAAGAGTAAAAGGCCTAATTTGACCTTGTTTTCTGTCAGCTAAACGAGACGAAATGCAGCTTTAAAAGAGCTGAATGTTATTTGAAGCCTGTAACTGTTGTTGAAATTTGTTAATGAACATTGTATATATCCATTGATTTTGTTTGATAATAAATCTTAAATTGCATTTAGTTGAATGTTATGTGGAAATGACTTTGGACCAGCTTCTTTATTGATTTCTTCATCCATTAGTGGTTTATCTTTTGCATGTAACACGACAAAAGACAATACTGTAGGAAATGTCAAGATCCACAGAGAATGAGACCTGCATCGGAGGTTGTCTTTATATAACTTTCTGCAGAATTCTGCCGATTTCAAAACGTTTTAGCGGGAACGTTAAAAACTATATCGACTCGTGTGAAAGCATATTTTAAACATTGCCTAAACATGCTGGTTCAAAATGTAGGTATGCTTAGAATATTTTTAGTTAAAGTGTTTTTAGTTCATGTGAATTCAGTGTTTAAGCTGGAATGTTTTAAAAATGTGGTTACTGTTTTTTTATTGAATGCTAGAGTAGCATGCTGAACGTTGTCGCATCACATAAATGAAGCGGTTAATGACATTTCGTGCAACAAATCAGCAGTTGCAGATCAACTCCATTACATTTTAATGATAAAGTTAATCGAACACATCTTTGAGCTATTAAAAATCGATTTATCAAGTGTTTTAAATTTATGCTATGATGTGAATAAAGCTGAAACTTCACCAATCAATTCTTGAAGTCGGTATTGTTAGCAGTTGAAACATCAATCATTAATCATGTCTGGAAACCATTCATGCAAGACTGAAGATTGTGCAAAATAGGTGAAAGTTGCAACTCTTAACAGTATGTTGTGCACAGCGCCTGTGTTACCAAGGTTTGCAAAAATTCGTACCTATGATCAAATTCATTTCCAAGTGTCATTATTTGCTTGTAATACTTTATGAATGCAGTTGTTTGCGTTTGTGCGTACTCAAAAACAACATAGTTGCATACAGAATTATAGTATATTGACTAAGAGCTGGATACTGAACACCGGTGACTCTGCTATCAGATGTGGCTGGTATCAGACGAAACCCTGCAAATTTAAGGCAGTTATTTCAAAGCAACTGCTTAAGAAACCCCTGAGAATATCACCTCTTGCCTTATCGGAAAATAGTCATGGTTCTGAAATAAGACATTCCAGATTAAACAAATTGCTACATGTCATTAACACAGTTTGACCAGACTATACTACATGCCGACATCCAAAGAACAATGTCAGATATTAACTACTAAATGGAAAATACTGCTTTCAAATTTAGTTTAAGATTGAATTTTAGACGTTCTTTTTGGTAACTGATACAAAAGTGAGTACTGCCACTGGACATTGAATTTTTGGAGTCGAAGCTCATCAGCTTTCTTTAAACAAAGTTCCAAATAGCTAAATGAGTCGGCATGTTCAACAATCCACCGACTTCCTCATGGAAAATAATTACCAATAATTTTAATCTGCGTGAATAAATGAAACAGTAAAATTCAATACAAACGTACTGCTGTTCGCTTTTTACCAGTTTTTGTTTAGCTAATATCAAGTTAGAATATATGAGGAAGACCCCATAACATAAAATCTCACTTAAAACATTCCCTTGGTAATTACAAAATGTGCTTAAACAGCCACGTTTTTCGTAAAGATGTCTAAAAGGACTTTTTCTTGCATGATAAAAATGCTACAATTAAAAAGACAAGAGTTTTGCCTTCTTCCACAATCCACTGTTGCAATGCATACAAACATTTGTCGACATGGTATCCCAACTGCGGAAAATCATACAAGGAATCTTACTACATCGCAACCATTTGCAGGCAATAGTCTGATATAACGTGCCCGTATTTTGAGAACCAGTTTCATGCCCGTTATTCAGTGGAGAAAACTGGTTCTCAAAATTCGGTCACTTTACATCACACCATTACCCCATTTGCACACATCATTCACATTCACCATTCTTGCAAGTGATGGATACAATACCTAAGGCACAGGCAGATGAATTTCCCGATGACTCGTAACCATGTAAGTTATATTACACTACAGTGAGTGACGTCAGGTGATTGAGGAACAGATACACTCAAGTGCCTGTGACCTAAAGTATATGAAACATCCAGGCCTTAAAAATAATCGCTCATGACTCACAGCTACGTCTTCACATTCCATCTCAAATTCCTCCATATCTCAGACACCCATAATACATTACTTTCTCTATATATCTAACAAGCTGCTTGTTACCTTGACAACAGTCAACAACTCATACTTGAATACCAACTACACAGTGACATTATTTTGATCACTTTTCAAGTGGTCTTAATCTATGGCCAGGAGTAAATGTATTTGCGGTACAAAAATTTTTCTGCTTTAATGAGGGGTTGTGACTATTTGCGACATGGCATGAACCAAGCGTGATGTTGCGAAAAAAGGTAACCAAAACTGTTTTACACTGGGTCACACTGTGACACGGTCAAGTACAAATCTTTTGTGCTGTCAAGGATAGCTAACAAGATAAATTTAACAGTACAGGATCACCATTTATGACATATAGCTCCTTCACAACAATCCTATCACAGGTCACATCATTTTGCTCAAACTGTTCCCAAATAACTTTGATTAATACACGTGGTATGAAAATCTAAACACATGAAGCTCACATGATATTTGTCTTTTCCAACAAACTACTGTAAACAGATGCTATAAATCTAAAATCAATGAGATCACATGACATTCGCTTTTAATCTTTTACCAAATTAAAATCACACCTTCAGCGAATAATTAAGTTAATAGTTGCGTAACCAAGGGAACACATTCAGGCAAATATTGTGACCTGTATTTTCTGCTAATCCTAAAACTGTACAAAGCAACCACTGCTTAGCATTTCCTAAGGCTGCGGAGAGCTCTAAATCTACGAATGTATGTACACACGGCAGGACCATACACAGAGGTCAGTAGACGCATGGCTAAGAGAAACCATCAAGACCTCGTTGTTCCAAAGCCAGCAAGCACTCGTCATGACAATTCCATAATATCCATAGCAGGAGTCTTGGCGACTTCATAAAATACCCTGCAATGGAAGGCATGCTCACTGTGAGTCATGCTTAAGGCGGCGCATGGAATACAAGAAGCACATGCTAAGACCATGGGCCTATATCATGAAAAGGGACGTAGACTGAAATTTGGTCTTGCGCTAAGCACAGCTATATTTGAAAAGAATTAATTTCAGTTGAGAAATGTACATAGTGCGGTTAGTTGATCATGGCCCAGTTGCATAAAAGTTATACACCTTATAGCAACAAGGGTGTCGCATTATCACGCGTCGCATTGTTATTGTTGAACAATGCTCCTGACGACACGCAACAATCAAACTTATCCAGCAAATGACTTTGAAGTTTTGTGCAACCCAGCCCTGGTTATTAAAAATCACCAAAGCTGTGTGTCCTTGCATCTCTGACAGCCATAAAAACGTAATCGTGGTCCCCGGAAAATTTTGTAATGTTGTTAATCAAAAGCCAAAGGCCTCAGCTTGAAATCCGCTGAGCACATGATGATTAGATTGTAGATTGAAAGGTGGAATTGGCAGTGTGGGAGAAGCTGGACGTGAAAACGAACAGACACTTGCCAAGGTTTTAGTTCAGCAATCAAAAACAACGCTACTGATATTTACAATTGACTGTTGAAGTCCGACAGCAACACCTCAGTTTCTGCTTCCTGTTGGCTATTTTGGGAAATATATGTCCCGTGGAACTCTTTATCGTGAATATTTATTAGCTGTGGCTACAGGAAAAGCTTACGGTTGCCAATATTTATTTTGTCAATCAAAGATATGTTTGGCTTTATCTGTAAATCATGTCTAAAATACTCAGCTTTCTGTGGCATTGACTTTTAGAATTATGCTACATTCTACTGAAATGTGTCAGTGTCATTCGAAGTCCCTAATTCCATGAAAGAAGTCTGATTCTGTGATTTTTGTTCGTTTTCCGTCTTTAGGGTCTCAAAATAAATGAACAAGTTATTGGCTTGAGGCAGCTGTAATAAAAAACGTTGCAGAAGAAACTTACTCATGGGAGTATTTCGAGCGGACAGTGGCGAGATTCTTGCTAATAGGTGCCGCTATCATTGCGTTGAGATCAAAGACGAGTGGCATCAGGTCTTCCTGTTTGTAGCCACTGTAATGAATCATCTGGGAATCCTGAAAGGCAGCAAGACATGTTTGCTTCAAAACTGACGCAAGATTGCAAACGTTCAATGGAGCCGTTTTTTTGTTAGTCTTCAGCATTTGCGATAGGCAGAAATTCACTGAAAACTGACACATACTGCCGTTGATAACAAGAATGATCCTCCCCTCGGAGGTGATATGAATTACAGGATCAAATCTTACAAATCTTACTCATTGGGCATCAGGCAAAAGAGGGAAAATTTCACAAACCTGACCAATCATCTTTATACTAGGAACTATCTGCTATTAACAAAAAAACTTTCTAGTTGTTGCGCTCATGAAAGTCACTAAGTATTTGGAACGAGGCCCTAATTCAAAGGAAGTGCTTCAAATGGATGACTGGAAACAAGGATCAAAGATGCACAATAAAAGTAGATGGAGTCATTGAAACTTGTTTACCATTCTGCGGTTGTGACTCAAAACTACTCCACTTGCCTTCGAAAACCTGTTCTCAATCAAGGTCATGAATTAGCAAGTTGCCAAGACATTTTGTTCAAAAACCTACCTCACATTCGTTTGTGAGGCTTGGTCGGTTAAGAATGTTAACAATCACAAATATCTATAACTTCACTGCTTGTTTTAACAATTTTTCAACCAACAACTTGACAAAAATTTGAAAACAGCACCCTCAGAAGAGACAAATTGAGGAAGCATTCTTTCGGGCTGGATTTCGTGATTTCAATCTACAATATAAAATTTCTACAACAAAGTTTTTGAAGATCAAAATGCTGACCAGGATATTTCAACTGTAGCTGACTACTCGCTCTTACCCATTCACGGACTTTCTTCATCTTGAACGCCAGAAGCAGGCACGCAGCGGCCATCTTAGAGTCGTCGTGCTTGAGAAAGTCGTACTCCATCAAACTCAACTCCAGGATGAATCGACTTAGAGTAAGTGTCTCCATTGTTGACTTGGCACACTATAACAGAATACTCAAGCAGTTAATTGGCCTATTTTTGGGTCAAAAATCCCACACAAGACCTCAGGCCACACGGGTTGCACTACGGTATTTTTCAAAACCAAATGATGGGAACAAAATTCTTCATGTTTTTATCTTAACTCTGTTCACAGCACAACTTGAGGAAACTGTACTGCAAAGAATGGACTAGGAATTCCACTGATCACCCCACCTGGTGGCCGTTTCACAAACAAAATTTCAATTTTTTTTTGTCCCCGAGTCTGATTAACACTTGTGGCACTTAGCATTTAAACCTGTCTTTCTTTTTCTGAGATATAAACAAATCTAAATGACATCTTAAGTTCAGCATAGATCTCTTGACTTTCACACCTTCAGTAGCAGTGACTTAGTTCTAAATAATGATGAAATGACCTAAACAGGTCATAAAGTTTTGACTTTTTAGTGAAAGTCTCCTGGATTTGAATCTAACACCTTCGCCTTTTTGTTAACCATCATAGCTTGCAGACTTAAGCCGTACCTTGGCGTATCTACGTAGGAAGCGGTAAGACAAAGGAATGCCGAGGTCATAGCCAATAGCTTTCAACATGGACATCTCCATCCTGAGGAGCTGTGGCCGAGTGTAGGCATCGTCGCATATGTACAGGAAGTCATCTACCAGCCGGAGGACACCGTTCCTAGGGGAACAAAAATGTATTCTTTAAGGCCACTCACTTTAATTGGTCATCCAAAAAACAAGTTTAAGAACAAATACCTGCGTTCACTAGACCCTAGTTGAAATTGGTCCAGGCTAAAAGTTCGAGTTATATCCCTGTGACAATACAGCAGAGATACTGAGTCATGAACGTTTCCATAAGATGTTACAAAATGAATTTCTATTACACCCAAACAAATCATCCGGGCCATCAGCGAGTATAAAAACGCTGTCCCTTCTGAAAATGCTAGCCATTTCAACTCATCAGCAGGTGGCCTTTCAATTCGTGGTGGAGAAAATTTGACAGGGTGTATATTAGCAAGAGAGAAGGAAGTGTTTCTTTTAACAGTACGCGGCAGGAAAGACAGGTTGCGTCAGTTCAGCACATTTAAACAAGAGAAAGCCATGACACTTGGTGCACTCACGTCGTATTTGCAGGCTATCAGTAGCGCGGTTGAACCGACTAGCTGCAGGTTCTCCCGGGCAACAGCCTTCTTGCACAGATACTGGTCGACTAACTTGACGGCCAGGTAGAGCGTCTCATGGTTCAGTTCGAAATTCTCCTGTACTTCCACCATCCAGTCTACCAGGATGGCGCGCATGTTTGCCGACAGTGACTTCTGCCGTGGCATGTAGTCATTCACCTTGAACTGCGCCTGAGGGTCATACGATACGAGGTCAAAATCAAGGCACATAATCAGCAATTAATAAGTTTTGTCAACCGCCTGACAGAAACAAAATCTCGGAACGCTCATTTACTGTTTGAGATTGACGTATTTTTCAGCTGCTTATGTCTGTCGCACGTTTTTAGAGTAATGTTGCCACTGCAGTGTTCTCTACAATCAGTTTTTAACTTGACACTTGCATCCAGTTTAAATATCCATGAAATGAGTTTGAGGTATTGGAAAATTAGTCATTTCTTAAGGAATTTGGGACATTTTGGCACCAGTTCAATGTAGTTATTCAAAGACGTAACGTACAAATTTCCCACCGCATGGACATGAACTGTCAAACATGGACACGAATTTTGTAGCTTTTCCAGTAGATTGAATTTTTTGTTGTGGATAACACTGCACTGGTATATGGTCTGTACATAATTAGCCAGAAAGACATGCAACGTGTGGTGATTACTTACCTCCCTTGACTTGTAATATTTGAAGATGTCGTTAGCATAAAGTGGACAGTGATAAGGATCGTTAATATTTTCTTTGTCGATGTCGACAAAGTCGAGCTGGTCAGTAATCTCTTCGATGGCCGCGACTTTTGGTGCCTCAACTACAGTCTCTACAGTTTCTAGTGAGCTTTGCACCTTGACAACGGACTTGAACTCGATGTCCGAGTCGAAGGACTGTGAAGAGCTGCAACGTGTATACATTGTGTCACAAACGGGCATCAATCTAGACGACCGTATTCAACTCAACATGTTCCCTGTTCCTTCACCTACGTATCTCTTCTCTTCATCTAAGGACATTTGTGAATATCAACAGCAACTTTTGTTTGGTCCTGGTTAAGCATTTTAAAAAAAATCAAGTTCAGCAATAAGGTGAGATGACACTTCTAGTTTTTTATAATTGAACCATATCCGTGGTGAAGTTCATAAGTTATTGATATTTCTTTTTTACAGTTGATGTTCAGTTTTGAGCTTTTGAATGCATGCTCAATGTTACTGTAATAAAATGTTACTGTAACAACAGCTTAAAAATTACTTTTCACAACCATGCAAATTTCATTAACAAATTAAAGGCAGTTAAAACGTGTTATCCAGTATGCATAATCTTAAGAGCTGATTTTTCTTTCCATTCAATCCTAGATTTACCTATTGCATTCTTGTGATGATGCAGAGGATTGGCTAAGGTGACTCTGCTGTGAACCCTGTGACGAATCACTGCACTCGTTAGAACTGGACAAGGTCTTGTCGCTGAGCACTTTCACCTTTACTTTCTGAGGTATTTTGCTGCTCTTCTTTGTCTGTTGGCTGCCCTGCTTGCCTATATATGCCTGCAACAATTCATTATCAACAGTGAAGCAAATGTTATACTTATCAGTGTTCTCCACAACCTGTTTTGACTTGTCACTGCATAGAGTGTGAATTTTGCTGTGACAAGTTGGCCTTACTTGGGTTGAGTTTGAAAACGTATGAAACGATTTCGAAGTATTAGAAAATTTGTTATCTCTTCAGCAAATTAAGACATTTTGGTCTTTTGGTACCAGTTCAGCACATTATTCCACACAAACTCCCCACAGCATGGACATCTACTTTCAAAAATTTAATTCCAGCCATGGAGAACACTGCTTATGATTGTGATAGAAATGATAAGGCACTCATTGATTCTTAGAGCTAATTAGTTTTGTTCAAATGAAAATGTCAAGCAGACTGAAACTTAGGGAACAGCTTTTAAACTTTCAAAAGGATACAACAACAGATAAACACAAATTTTAATTTTGAAAACAACAGCCAACATTTTATTTCAGATAGGTATTGAAAGAAGAAATTTGCACAAATAATTAACAAAATTATTTTTTGTCTATTTTTCAAAAACTTCTTAACTTTCATTGTTGTGAGAGCTCAGTTTTTAGAAATATTGTCAGAAGGTAACCATGGAACAGAACGTGAAAATGGTGAAGCATCAATTTGGTTAAAAAGTGGTAAAATGAAACTTTATTTTTTCCTAAATTAGCGAGATCTTACAGTTTGATGACAGGTTACCAAAGCACAATTCACACGTGGACAACCAACCGCTGAGTGAAAGATACAGTTTTACAATAAATGACTCAACAACCTTTAATCATGGTCATCATAATGTAAACAACAGCCTAATAAACCAAATTTTGCTTACATTAGTTAGGTCTCCGAATGCCGATCGTTTATTGTGTGGTATATTTTCCTGAGAAGATTCATTGTATCTCTTGATACCGCCAGCCTTTCCCACAGGTTTGCCAGCCTGAAACAAAGCAAGCGCATTCAGTGCGTGTACATACAGCAGCCATGAAGATTCGAAGTCACAGTTAGCTACCTATAGAATTTCCCCCTTTCTATTACCTCAGACGAATGAAGGCTCTGCTGACCGACAGTCAATGAAGGGTTTTTCTAACACACATCTCTAGTTAGGCGTGATCATGCTAGTGATAAGTTCATGACCTAATTAGCATATAACAGCAAAATGTCTGTTGAGGACTTTACGTGAGTGAAGGCCTAAACCGGAAAAGTCACTATTGTCATTCCTAAAAACAACATGTGCTATCGCAGGTGTCTTATGAGTTACTAGCATACAGCAGATGGCACCAACAACCATAAAATATTGACAGGGTCAGCACAGTGGATATGGTAGTTTGTGATACTGCTGAAAATATCTGCCCCATTCCTCTGAATAATAATGAAAAAAACATACATAAAATTCCAAATTCCGTTTTTTAGGGGGGGGGGGGATGTTGTATTTTTGACGAGGTGAAAACCACTTATTCAATGACCTCATTTGGGCTACCGTGGGATGAGATTAGTACAGAAACCGATGGGGAGTAGAGTATTACAGCCCTCTCCACTTTCTTCAGCCAATAGAGAGGCTACATGTAGCCTTCTGTGGAACTTGTTCAGTAACTTATCTACTCTAGACAGTAACCACCATCTCGACTGGCCTTTGAGACGGTGAAGTTAATACAGTCAGAAATAGGTGCTTCATATGCCACAAGCTTTTCGGCGAATTATGCTTCACACTGATTAAAACATCAAAGTCATGTTGTTATAACTAAGCACCTGACCATTTTTACACAGTGTAAGCCAGGGGATATGATGTCCTAGCAGGCGCAGTAAAAATAGGAGCAATGTAAAAATGGCCAGTTGTCTATTTGGCCAATAGTTTGATAAAGGGAGTATTTGATCAAATTGGAAGGAATTAAAGACAATTATGGCCTCTTCTATGCACAAAAGGTATTTATAACAATGTGACTTTGACGTTTTAATCAGTGCGAGACATTCGCTGAAAAGCTTCAGACGCATGCCTAACCGTAGGGGTCATGACAGCTAGAGATAGTGGTCACTGACAACTTATCCTGCTGATCATATTCATTGCACCGAAGCAAATTTTAGACAATTTATGGTACTTACCTGTCCAGCCATTCCAGGAACTTTCTTCGCCACATCATCTCCACGATTGGGGATGGTTCGAAGAGTTCTCCTCGTTGAAGCCATCACAAGCTGTTTAAAAATTCGAAATGAAATACGGGTCCAGGAAGTTCAAGTTCCAAGCAACTACGGTCAAAATGTGGGAAATTAAATTAACGTTAAACAACTTGGCTCAGTTCTTGAATCCTTCTTTTATGTCTGTGACAGTGTTAGGATCCAACAACTGACATTCTGAATACCTAGTCACGGATAAAAATCGCAGAACCTTTGTTTTCAATAACAACCTTCTTGTGAAACACGTTTGAAATGAGTGCAGTCAACACCGACGATTTAAAAACACAATATGATTGGTCAACGAGATATTTGTGTCCAATCACAGTTCTTCTCTTAAAAACATCGAAGTTCGACACGCCTCCGTCAGATGGTGTTTTACCACCAGATGTCGCAATCAGTAATCAACAGAAAACTTATTGAGAAGTTCTTGGAACAGTTTTGCGGTATGTAAATAAATCACAAATACTTATTTTCATGGAATAATCGTAAAAATTTCTTTCAAAATGTGCACACAATATGTATGTATGACAGTTGGTCTCAGCCACGAGTAGCTTGCTGATTTAGTTGTAGATGTAAAGGAACCGACCGAACCTGTGCCTTACCTGTGGCCTCTGGCTCTGACCATGGCCCATGGGCTGCCAGGGCATCATGCATGGCCATGGGCATGGTCATGGATGGGCCTGGATGTACGGTCCATGTGCCACCGGCCTGCCTATCCTAGCCGTTCAGATCGGAGTCACCTCGCAGGAAAAATATTTAAACATTGCTATAACTTTGAAGGAATAAGTAAATTTATCTCACAGTCATTGATTGTTGTTCTTGGTTTTATCTTTTGCATAAATTCTGAAAATTATGGAGCAGCTGGTTGATATCTGAATCACTGAATGTAAGTTGAGGTTTTGCTGCCTTGTGCCTTGACCTAGTTACATAATTGAGATTGACTCTTTGTCAGCTAGCTATCTGCCTTTCTGAAGTAACATAGTCAGGTGCCTCCACCTGGGGCACCCACTTACTGTCTCATGTGCCCTATCTCAATGACTTAGCTATGTTAACGATCTCTGAATTGAAGCCCACTGTATATAGTTTTAAACTTGTTATAGTTGTTCTCTTCTTTGTTGATCTCAGTTGTTATACAGTGAAATAATAATGTGGAGAGAGTGTGGTCTCTTGAACCAGGAAGAAGAAGATAAACTTTGAAGTTTGAATTTAAGAAAGAAATAATTTTTCAATCAAAACAAAAACTTTATGTCGGGATTTTACCAGTGATTGAAATCATTTTGCACATTCATTTTGACTCTTAAGACAATTTAAGATGTGACACCAACAATTTTGGTGTAGTGCAAACCACTAGCTGTTTAATGGCAAGTGTTTTAGTTGGGATCACTCTGACAACAATGCACCGCCAGGCAAACACAAAATATTGTGCAAGTAATTACACAAGAAACATTTTAACCATATCATTAACAATATAAGTATTTACTACAGTGATAATTAAATGGATAACTACCTAGGTTGGAAGAATAATTATTCACAAAACTTTTCATTGAAAATAGAATCTCCCACCAAAGTTCATGTTGTCAAAGTCACTGTAAATCGGCCATGAGTGGGTCTTTACCTTTCTGCACTCATACTGCTCTAAATCCAAAAATGAAACTTTCGAAAGGTGTTAGAATTTTAGGGCCTGGTTGATGTTTAATGAGCTGAAATGTTTGTTAAGTCTTATCTCTTAAATGCAAGCTTTTTTAACTTCACCAAATAGAGATGGTGATGCTGCCATTATGTCTTCATATGCCAGAAGTTTTTTGGCGAATTATGTCTCACACTGATTAAACCATCAAAGTCATGTTCAACTTCTGCTCATAGATGGACACCTTAGGAGTCTGTTGACATCTTTAATTAATTCCTTCCAACTTGAACAAACTACTCCCGTACTTTTTGGAGCGGTCCATCATTCAGTTGCCCAAATCGGCAAGTGGCCATTTTTACTAGTACATTGCACGCGCCTGGGGATATGATGTCATATCTCCTGGCGAGTAGAGAAAAAGCAAAATTATCTACTGTTTTTAGTAGTTTTATGAAATGTGCGCATTTTCAGAAAGAAGAAACTATTTTCTACCAGGATATTTTACTTTGGACTTGTCCTGTAGCATCGCTCATTAGTGCCAAAGGTTTGATTGGTGGTCTGGAACTGGCACAGTGCTGCCCTCTCTATAAAGAGTACCCTTAACCAGACAGTCACACACCGGGCAGTTGAAGCAGGTGCTCCTACTTTGAAATCAAATTTTGAAAGTTTCGAAACAGTACGCTCGCTACACGCGCAGAAGTCATTTCCTCGATTTTTGGTTTTGTAATGTGACGTCTTCTGGGAGATGATGACAATTTTGCCGAAGCAAAATTTCTGCCATATTTCCGTTCAGTGGCAATAAAGTATTCAAAACCACTTAAATCTGCCAATTTGTTGTAAACTGTAAATCTTGTGAAAAAGGAACGAGGGATTGATGATTCGGTGAAAACAAGGATGGGCAAAAAAATTTCATGCCGCTCAAAGTTGATACATATGATTGTTCCACAAATTTAGCTGCAGAATGACTGACTAGCAGTATTCTTTTTGTGCCAGTAACCAGATTAGCTTACTCAAGGAAGAGTATAGTTTTTAATGTCAGTAAGTTTGTGCATTGTTGTGTTTTCCTCACTTTTTACTCAGATCGTTCCAAAGCTGTATATTTATAGGGCTTGGCACCAAAGGCATCTATCTGCTATTGGACAGTGGGACACCATTGGTAATTCTATTGGGCAAGTTGCCAACCAATCAGAATAGTTATTGCCGGGAGCTGGTGATAACTTAAGAATGAAAATATATTGAAAAAAACAAAGAACCCAACAAAATTTGACTTGCATGTCAATAAACATTTTCCTTTTTATGTTCTTTGTTCTTTTCCTCTTGCCGTTACATGGCACATAAGTTAAATTCAATCCTATTTGTGCAATTTACCTGGCCCCGAATTGAAAATTGTCTCTTCTCAGACCAGGCAGTGAAAATCACTGGTAGGCATTTAACTGAGGGCAGCTAATAAAAAAATATGCATTCTGATGTCAGTATACCTCCAAAGTGTGACTTCAGTACATTGGGCGTAATCTGAGCATTTTTGCTGTCTTGGTTTTTATTGTACCCGCTTTCTTTAGGAAATAAATAGCATTAAATTGCTATCATGTTGTTTATCACCACTTGGATAACTAGCCAGGACATTGACATGTAGGCAGATTGACCCTGTTTCTCTGTGCTTCTTTAGGTTCATGAACTTTGTGACCTAGCCTCACCACTGATATTTGATGGGGCTACCAAACGAAATTAACTTGGGAGAATTGACACCTTTTGTTTATAAATGTTTCTCTGCTTTTCTATTTCTGTTCAGTTCAGACTAGAGAGGGCGTTGATGTAATGAACTGTTGCCTAGGGTAATGCGTCTTACATCGTATGTGTTAAGCGCCACCTTGGCAGTAACCCTCAACCTACTAGCAATGCAGGTTGAGTGTGGGAATGGGACAAGGCAGCCCACTGAGTTTCAGGAGACAAGGCAATAATTTTGATTACGACATCCTCACCAAATATTTAGTTCGATGTGCGTACCACCAAAGCCAGTATTAAAGGTTCCATTATTTTATAACTTCTCTGTTTTCAATGACGCTCCTCTGGTACTGGAGTTAAATGATAGCTCCCTTGCCCTGGTCATCACTTTTTGTTTACTTGCCTGTGACAATAGTCTACTACTGAGCAAAATCCTGTTGTTTCGTATTTCTGTGTGAGCAGTTTTCCAGGTTGTTTTGTGTTTTGCAAAATAGCAATACCATGTAAAGTGATGTAACATCAAGTTAACACCTTTATCTCATGAACTGTTGAGCAGGGATCTATGGCTAAATCCAATGGATTAAACTTGAATTAGTATTGGGCATTGTGTGCCATGCTACTAACATCTCATTGTTTAACTATCAGATTCAGTTCTGCGTGAACAGTGCATGTTCTGACAGTGATGAAGAACAGTTAGAATTTGTTTTGATTTTGAAAAATTCATGTTGCAATCGCTTGTCAGGCTGAGTTCTGTATGAATACAGCGTGTTCTTTAAATCTTGTGGAAAATTCTTATAATTGTGTCACAGATTTTTGAGGAATTTAAGATCATTGTCATGCCTGTAAGGTCTGTAATAAGTTAAATTTTCTTCTCACAAGCTTTTTCGCTTTTATCTTTTGAAGCTTGAAGCAATCCCAGGATGTTAAAAGGTTCTTACGTGTTTAAAATAACACAAACTTAAAAACGAATAGTAACAGACTTATTTGCGCTTCTTATTTAAGAGTCTGCAGTCAAAATTGATAAAACAAAGAACAGTTTGCTCCATAGCTTGTGCTGACTTCAAGCTGTGAAGGACTTTGATCAGTTATTGGTCATAAAAGCAAAAGAATCTCACAAAAGTGACAGACTGTGGAAGTATTACTGAATTTCAGTTTGTCCTTTCTTGAAAAATTTGGCAAAAATGTGTTACAGACACAACTGAAAGTCTTTAGAAATTGGTAAGTGTAGGGCCATTGTGCATTAGTTTTTAGCAATTGGTAAGTGTAGGGCCATTGTGCATTAGTTTTTAGCAATTGGTAAGTGTAGGGCCATTGTGCATTAGTTTTTAGCAATTGGTAAGTGTAGGGCCATTGTGCATTAGTCTTTAGCAATTGGTAAGTGTAGGGCCATTGTGCATTAGTTTTTAGCAATTGGTAAGTGTAGGGCCATTGTGCATTAGTTTTTAGCAATTGGTAAGTGTAGGGCCATTGTGCATTAGTCTTTAGCAATTGGTAAGTGTAGGGCCATTGTGCATTAGTTTTTAGCAATTGGTAAGTGTAGGGCCATTGTGCATTAGTTTTTAGCAATTGGTAAGTGTAGGGCCATTGTGCATTAGTCTTTAGCAATTGGTAAGTGTAGGGCCATTGTGCATTAGTTTTTAGCAATTGGTAAGTGTAGGGCCATTGTGCATTTATCAAAATATCTACAAAAATACAGAATAAAACTGTTTTCTTAAAGTGGAACGACTTAAATTTTGAACTGACCTTTTTGTCTTAAAATTTACCGAAAATATAGGTGTGTACATCCTAACAAAACAAGGGTATAAATCTCTTCTCCAACTTTCATTGGAATAAGTGTTGAGGAAGAAATCTTAAAAGTGGTTTTCTTTCACCTTTCATTTTTATGGATGTTCTTTTGTGTTTTTCACATAATTCCCCAAAGTACCAATTTTTATAGCCCCTCATGTCTAATGGGAACATTTAGAACCAATCTATAACAACGTTTTAGAAGGCAGTGTGTAAAATAACAGTATGTGAATTTTTCCAATATGATTTTCTTAAGTTACAAAGTAGCCAAATTTAGACATTTTTCTTGAGTTGCACCATAAGCATAAAAAATATTTTATAAAGAGTGCAATAATTCATGACTCAATCAAGGACACAATATGGCGGTGAAGTGGCAATTATTTTGTCAAATTTCTCAGCAAAAAAATAATGTTTAACAAAGTTTTTGTTTGTACAATTTGTACAGTGTAGATGTCATAAAATATCATTTGGTAAAGTTTAGATTATTTGCAGTAAGTTACCAGCCATTGGAAAATTGAAAATGACAATTTTTTAATTTACTTTTGTGCAAAATAAGTAAAGAACTACGGTATTTAAGTTATTTCTGAGTAACAGCTGTAGTAACTCATGGGTGTATGCTTATATTGAATGTTTACTGCAATATCTATCCTGAGTACGTAAACATCTTCAAGAAGGCCAGTGGTGAACCTTGCCCCTCACGCTTGCTGGAGTAACCCGTGCGTGTGTGGCTGTGGCTTATCACTTTGAATTTCCAGTTTATCTGTACCTGACACTGTGGATTTATTCGATAAACTTGTTGTTGGATTTAAATCAGTCTCCATTTCCATTGCAAAAGTGTCTTGAACTAGTCAAAATTTATGAAGAGGGTCGTTCACTGAGTCAGTGGCCCAGATGACTTCCAGAAGGCAACGAATGTTGTCAGAGTCAGACCACAGAGTGTCGTATTCAAGGAAATCTGGAGCTAGTATAGATAAATGGAATGAAAAGAAAGTGAGACGTTCGAAGTCCCTTGATAGGGAAATGGTGGGTAGCTTTGATTAGGCTGTAGTAGTGAGTGTGAGTTTCCTGAGCACAAAATTTACATATTGTAGTATGTCAATGTAAGTTACGCGTCAACTTAGGGAGTTTTAGTTTTCAGTTGTAGTGAGAAATATCTGGTTTGAGCTGTTACTTTGCATTTCTTTATTTTGAGTGAATGAAGCTCCTAAAGTTATACTTGTGGTTCTTTACCAAATATTGTGGAAGTGATTAATTTATATGGTCTAATTTACCAACAAAATTCTGTTCCATGAAAAATATAGTGTGTATACCATATAGCCATAAAATGACACGTCTTTGTCAACTTGAAATTTATTTGTAACGTTGCAGACAAGGTTAAAAAGAATGAAAAAGGAAATTTGGCAATTATTTTTGTATAAGATAACTGCCAAAGAATTATTTATTCACTGTTTTCCCTTCGTGTATTCGAATATGATGCTGCACGATTTTTGAAATGTTTTGCAACATGTTTGAAAAGCTCTGAGCCATGTTTGAAAAGCTCTGAGCCATGTTTGAAAACCTCTGAGCCATGTTTGAATAGCTCTGAGCCATGTTTGAAAAGTTTTTTAAGCCCTGTTTGAAAAGTTCTGAGCTATGTTTGAAATATTAAGTCATTGTTTGAAAAGCCTGGTTATTTCTGGTTTTAAGCCAAATGATCAAAACTCCGAACATTTTTTTTAAAAATTATGTTGTGGTAAAAATTGTAGTGACTTGCCTAGCAAGTGAAAAGACTGCGTAACTTTAGTGGTTTTTTTAATTAACAGAAAGGAAGATATTACTACGTAAGAACAAGCAATTTGTACCTTATGTTTGAATTTTTGTCCAATTAGACATGTTTGATATTCAGAGGCACGTGGCCTGTGTGGTGTCTTGTTTTCACTAACTTGTTGTGCCGTTACTAGACATCAAATTGATTACGATCACTTAAAGTGGCTACAAACACGCCTTTGGCCATTAAAACAAACTTTTCATTTAGACCCTTTCCACAATAAAAGAGGTCTCGACTTGTTCCCAACTCAGACATAATTGCGTGACTGTTGAAGAACTGACACTTCAGTTTTGCTTGAGACTGCTTGGCGCCTATAAGGAAACGTCACGGCAAACCAAAGTATTGAGCCTGATAGCAACCAATAATGAATTGTCAGTTTTTACCTGGCTCAGGAATCATCTCTAATTCTAGTAAGGAACATGTCATGACCAGATATGTAGCAGTCTCGTGATTAAATCAAACATTCCTTTATGGAATTCTGGTTTATAGGTCTGATTCGTCTTGCATGTTTGGTGTAATATCTAGAATTGCAATGTTTAGTCTCCTTCGTGTGTCGTTTTTTTATGACATTCACACAAGAAATTGGCGTGATGCAACTCATCCACACATTTTGACATGGTGTAAATTGACAACATTGTAATGTATTGTGACTAAGTCGATTTTTATTTATCTTTCAGAATACTGATTTTTATTTATCTTTCAGAATACTGCCGTAGAATTTATGACCTCCACGGCGGCTCTCACTGACAATGTGGAGAAGAATGATACTGACGAGTCTGGCATTACCTTCTTGAATCCCAACATTGATAATGGCAGCCATGACAGTGGGCATGATAGCGGACACACTAATGAACAGTTGGAAAGTAAGAGCAGGCAGAGATTATACCTTGGAAAATAGATTCGTTATTTCGCTTGATCCTGGGATTTCCCACTTGTCAAGCTTTCGACTTCTCCCTATTTTCTAAGTTTTAGCAGGGGCACTCTTCACTTTTGCTTAAAGATTATGTTGGACCTTGTCGACAATATCAACAAAACTATTGAAAAAATATGTAAAGGTATTTTCTGAAATTAGAAAGCCTGTAGACTTTGATTTTTAACTTTTTACAAATATGTTAGTACTTGGATCAATGTATTTATAGTAAAATTTAACAAAAGAAAGACATTCATACCAAAAAAAAACAGTATCAGTATCGTGGTCAGATTTTATTTGATACAAATGTCCAAGATGAAAGCTCAAAAGCACTCTTATAGTATCATTTTGTTTTTGTTTGATGTAACTTCTGATTTCTTTCATTAAATTCATAGAAGTCTTATTTTTGATGTCCTCTCATGCAAAAATGGAGTATTTTGAACACAATTCCTAACAACAGTGTGGAGAAAAGTGCATTAACCGTTGTGTGTGAAAGTTTCATAAATTATGAATCCAATCAGCCATTTCTGAGATAAGATGTTCCGAAGTTGGCCAAATTTGGAATTTTTCTAGGGCTTTACATAACTATAAGTAAAACCGTGGATAAAATTGTCATGTTGAAGGGTTGTTGTCATGAGCAAGTCGCTCAAGCACTATTGTAATTTTTTGATGAAAGTTGAGAATAGATGTTTTTTAAAGCTTCTTAAAAGAACCCAATGGTGGTTGTCTATTTGATAGTCACATAAATTTGGATTCATTGAAACGTTTTAAGATGGAATCTTTGAGAGGTTTGTGGATGGCTGTGGACGTGGTTTTGAATTTGTAGTCCGTTGGTTTGTGTGATTTTGAGTCCCATGCTGTATTTTGTTTTTCCGTAATAAATGTAGTATTTATGCGTCCATGGTTTTCAGATGTATTACAGGTTTATTCCGTATCAGGTATAGTATTACCCAAGTATAGCTGTCCTAAGCATTAAAACTTGTTCTTTAAGTTCACAATAAAGTAGACCAAGGCCACTCATGGTGCACAATAAGTGGAAGTTTTCGAAGACAAATAGCACTTGGCCTTTTACTTTTAACTTTTCTCAGAAAGTATGGGTGCATAGCTACGGTGTATGCAAGTACACCGCCTGCTCTGGAAAATTAGAACACTTGAAGAAGATGGATTTTTGTTTCTCCCAAAAAGCTCTTGGTCAGGTATAAACATCAAATCACTTATTTTATCCAGAGTGCCAAATGCTGCATGTACAGTAGACATCATTTCCAGGGATTCCGCGGGACTTTCCTAAGGGGTCATAGTGTACTGGCTGAAAAATCTAGCATTAGTCTCGAGTTGAGCCTTGTTTGAAAAACTCCTCGTTTGGTCATGGTTGTAAGTTTCCACTTTGAGATATTGAAAAATTAATTATTTTTATCTTGTACCAAATTTTAGGAATAGGGAATGTTGGCCGTCCCAAATTTAAGAATTATGGTCAATGACAAAAGATCATTCACCTGGATGTTACTAAGCAGACAAGCACGAAACGTCTGTTTTTGGTGGCTTTATGATTTGCCAAGTCTATTTTCAGACTCTGGTACAAAATCCTCTGTTCTATATTTGTGAAATGTGATGGTTGGCAAAATTGCCAAAATCCCAGTCTTGGATGTGAATTTCAGTGTTCCAAATTTTCGAGACTCTCCCAATCTGTATAACTTTTACTGAGCAGCAGTGGTTATTTCTGTTCATTTCATTCTTAAAATATTTGCCGACAGTACGTAGTACTGCAGCAGGTTTTCTCTTAGCACAAAAGCATGATATATAAATTCAGTTTTATGTTGAAATCGCTGTACCTTGTTTACACTTCATAGACAAACAAGGGGAAATCTCACCTATTTTTGACAAAATTATTTGCTGAAACTTTCATATATCAAGGGCTCAAATTGTTACTGTGAGCGACCCCAGCTCCTCAAAATATTGGTACAGAATTTGAAAATGATAAAGTATTATTTCTGTTCATCTTGTACTTTGTTAGATGACTGAAAAATTGAAATTTTACTTGTCCTAACTTGGTGAGTTTTTTACTGTTTTTGGGAGCAATTGCTGTTTGTCTCACCACTTCAGACTCTCAGGGAGTTAGTTTGAAACTGAAATTCATTGTTTTACACCCTGTTCGTGCTGCACCTCTTGAGCTTATACCCTGTCTTCACATGCATGATTTTTGTAGTCAACTGTTTCCCAATGACCTTTGCAACCCAGTAGTTGTTTACATGTTTGCTAGGTTGTGTAGGGTAGTGTCCTGTTGTCTGCTGGACTTTGCACTCCATTCATCTGGCTTTCATGGAATTGTGTATTCTTCTAGACTTTTGCTGGGTGTTTAGTGAAAATTTTGTATGTCTTATGACATTTGAAGTCTTATTGACTCCTCATTATGACAGGGCCCTCAATCCCTCAGAGTTTGTGGCCGAATGTCGTTCCTGTTCCCCTCTGAAAATTTTGGAAAAATCATGCTATATTCTCCTCATGAGGCCCAAAAATTCCCCTCAGGTGTTCGAAAACTAAACCCTCGAGGTTCAAATTACTTGTAACTCACACAGGAGACAATTTGAAAGTACTCATAATGTTACGTATTAGTTTTGGCTCCTTGAGAGAAAGCCTAGAGGGCTTGCAACAAGATAGGGGGTGCCATTGTTGGTGATTGGGAAGTACAATTTTCCCCTCACACCAAAACATTCCCCTCTTGGAAGGCACAGGCACCTTTCCCCTCTGATAAACAAGGGCCCTGTATGATTTGGTCAAATATTCCAAAAGAGTGTGATGAAAAAAAATTATTCAGACAACAAAGATTTACATACATACATAGATATCTGAACAGTGCCATGGGACCATTTTTTAGGAACTATTTTTCACGCTTTTTGTATTTCCCAACTCGGCCATATTTTTTCAGGACAGGAGCGCAACTGGAAAATTAAGATACCCACCCACTTAGTCAATAGTCACTTACAAGGGTCCTGGATTTTGAGAACCTGTTTGATGCCTGTTATTCAGTGAAGAAAACTGGTTCGCTAAATGCGAGACCCATTTAAGTGACTACCGAAAAAGTGCATTAATGAAGTATTCAAAACTACCATATAACAGAGAAACAACTTTATGTTAAAGAGTGGACTGGAAAAAAGACCCATTCGTAGTGAGCATAGAAAAAATCACTTTTTAATAGGGACTTATTGAGAAAGGCCACCTTTTTGTAGGGGTTAATTCTATATAACTAGTTTTTTCGTAAGAATTCTTGGACGATTATATTTTTAACTCACAAGGCCAAAGCAGTACAAGAAAAGATGCCATGTATAGTTTCGAATTCCCAAATTGAACCCTATTGTGCGAAATAAATTGTAAATTTGTGGGAAAAGGCATCCCTGCGTTATGAAACTAGTTGGGAAAAAGTCTCCCATGTGAGCGGCGCGCCCCCTTTATGTGGGATTCCCTGCGTCACGCTCGTAAATGGTACAGTGTCATCCATAAATGCATGGTTATAGGACTCATTTTATAGTGGCTAACTTTTATTGCTTTTTTCATAAGTGTAATCATTTTCCATGTAAGTATTGTAACAGTCAACTACATTTTTTGTTTCTTTTCATTTAGACCTTCTTCACACTAACAGCAGTAGTCCTCAGTCGTACAGTAGCTCCCCCAATGGGCAAGCGGAGAAGAATGTTCAGGAGTCTTTTATGTCTAGTACCAGAAGTAGTACAGTCAAAGTGGAGGTAAACTGCTTGTGGCTTCAGTGGTCAGTAGTTGTGCACTCTCTTGTGCATTGAAAGTGTCTCCCACAGCAAAACAACTCCTTAACATATTGCGGAAATCATCGCTGAGTTATTTACCACGATTTGAAGGAACTGAACATGCGATTGGTGCTTTTACCTGTAATGAGTCTGACGATGCGCTAATGGTTTGGATGTTAACGTGGTAACGAAGGCAGTTATGGTCGCTGACATGTGTCTTTATGGACTCACATATGCAATATTTTTCTATCATTTCATCCTTATTATGAGCTCCTCTTTGATTAATGACATTTTCTAATAATTGAACTAAAAACTGAGGCCAGAGTTCATTGAAAATAAATAGGGACTGAGTCCTTAAATTGGGGGTGTTGCATGAAAAGATCCCTAAATATTTTCGATAATATTGACAATTCAACGTAGAATTCACTCTTGAGTTGTATCAAAGTAAAAAATTGACTTAGTAATATCACTTCACTCTATGGATGTTACCTGAGCTGTATGTTGGAACTTGTTGTCCTAAATTGTTGTAAATATGATCCTGATGATGTCTAATGAAAAGACGAAACGTTGAATTGAACATGAACTTTTTTATTTGTGCGGCGATCGTCTGGTTTTTGATCTTATTGTGGCCAAAAACTGATTTAATTGACTTAGTAATGAAGCTAAAACAATTCAAGAAAGGGCAATCAATGTTTTCACAAGTCCAAAAATACGCAGTAGATTTAGGGAACTTAGTTGAGTCCCTATTTGGGACTGTTTCATGCAACCGGGCACTGATGCCTTTTGCGGTAATCAGGCGTGTTTAGGCCACAAGGCCGGGCCCATTACACTATGGTAGCTTCAAAGTTAAAACTACACAAATAATATGGTAAAAATTTCATGATTTTCACTTTGTTGAGAAGTTTATCAAAATATAATTACATGTCTTCATCGTAGTGTGTGTTAAATCAACGAGAGATAACCATTTACTTTATTATTTGTGTGTGCGTACCCGCTTCTTTGTTCCATTTGGATCAGCTTGTGTATACGGTGAAACTTTTGATGTAGATCGCCGACTTTGGTGACGGAGACAGTATCAACATGACCACGTTCCTGTTGCGCAAGTGCAAGTCCCAGATTATGAGACCATACACCAGACTGCTGCTTATAGTGAGTGATGTTGTAATAAATGAACTAGAAATGACAAGTGGTGTGTGTGCGATTGATTGGACACGTGTTGAAGTTGTCGGTTCCAAGTTTGGCAAATGAGACGGTTAAATTTCAAAGTAAACCAAATTTTTTGTATATGATACATTTAAACAAATCATAGACTTTGAAAAAATAACACTACTATTGGAAAAATTTAATCAGTGTTCCCAGATAAGCCGTGGTCGTAAGACCGACTACTTTCTTGAATGTCAGTTAAAAGAAGACGTCTTTATTGAAAAAATTATAAACTATGAAACTCATAAAATCCTGTCTATGTTCAATTCCAAATAATTCAAAAGCCAAATTGTAACAAATGTTGAAAAACAGGAATTCAGCAACTTTAAGTGAGTGGTGAAGGGTCAGGTTAGTTAATTTCGACCATGTTGTAAGAAATAATTGTAGTTTCTCTGTTGGAACTTCGAAAGTCATGCCAATATTTATTAGCTACTGTTATTTAAGTTTGAAAGTCCAGTTTCGTATTTTCGCTTAGTAAATTGAAATGTACAAAGATTAGTAATGTAGACCTTCACTTCATGTAGATATGGATTAGAATAATGGCACATTTACAAATTATTATGGCCCAAGATCTAATCTCCAAACTCAGACTCTACTCAAACTCTTATCTAACCAATCATGTGGCGCGATTCCTGTACAAATGAGTAAATTTACTCGAAGCATACCCAGCCATTGGTCAATCTTTGAGTTGGTTTTGAGAACAGAGATTAGACCCCAGGAACAAGTTATGTCCTCTTGTAATGCTTCATAGATAAAACCCATTAGACAACTGAAATAGTGTCTCACTTATAACGAATCAAATTTGCCTTCAGATCAGCTGGCGAGCGTTTGGCCGTGACTCCATCAACCCTAACCAATGTTGGTGGCGTCTGCTCAATGTATTCTACCCTACTCTCATCATCGCTCTGCTATTATATACGTACATCTACGAGATCGTTGCCTGTCAGTGGAAGCTGGACGTCATCGAGGATACTAGGGTAGCATTGCCAAATTCATTATCTACACTGTACAAACCATATTTGTAACATACTAAAACTGTCTTAATCTTTATATTTGTGGAGATATTTGACACAGTCAATAGAATTTCACTTGTCGGCCATATTGTGCATTAAATAAGTTAAGATTTACCATTAGTTTTTCGCGTGGTATAATCAAAGTTTCACCGTCTGCTCATGTTGCTATGAACTTGCCACGCCAAGCTATAGCTTGTTATTGTCTGGAATAGTGTATGATTATGTTTTGATTTTAAAACTTTATAAAACTGATGCGAAAGCATTTATCTTTACCAAAATCATGAGTCAACCTTGTTAAATGACTTTTCTAATGACTACAACTTCCAACAGGTTAAAACTCAGATCTTTGCCATCCTTTGGAAGCAACAGGAAAACTGGTATTATAACATGAGCCCAGTAATGTACAAACCGTTTGTTTTTTCTGTATTACCTTGTAATGTACTGGTGAATTTTTGATTCTGAATCAATATTTAATACTTTCCTGTTTTTCTTCCGGGTCAGTTCACAATAAGTATACTCTATGTTACTACTTGTACTTTCCAGCCTTATGAAAACCCATCCACTGTGTTGCCTGCCAATGTCACAGCGAAGATTACTGACAGCACGTCAGTCAACATGACATCCTTAAGGCCCGCCCCTTTGGTCTGTCAACACATCTTTACTACCTATGTCGTGCCTAACGTACTCCATTTTGCTGCTTTCATCATGGGATTTTTCTACTTTCGCATCCACGACAATGAGCAGCTGTATGCGCTAATGGAAAAGGTATGCGTTTGGCTGAACATGTTATATTTTATGCTTGAAAGTGACTGGTTGATAAGGGGAATGTAGTCTATGAACTGAATAGCACCTGTAGACTCAAATATCAAAAGTAGTCTTAAAAAAAATTGTTTATTGGAAATACCTATGTCACTTTCAAAAAGATGTAGGATGGCTATACGTTTGTATTGGTTTCATTAGAATGATTTGTTTGTATCAGTTCATTCTTAATCAGAAACTCTTGTTGTCTAATGTCTTACGTGGCATATCCATATTTTTATAGAAAATGTACTAGATGAGATACCGAAAGCAATTGTGAAATAGTATCTGATCTTACACTAATTATCCACTTATTTAGCCCACTCACCTCATTTTGCACACCAAAAATTATTTTGAAAAATAATATTTTGTCTCATACTTATTTCGCATGGGCTACTTGGGAATTTTTGCCTCACCTAATGCACAAACTGTCTGCACACATGCAGTCTACACATCTATGCGAGGGCACACGCACACAAACGTACAGTTGGCGATGCTTGGTTACTCATTTAATTTCACACACCCCGTCAACTATGAAGTAATGTTTACTCATTTAGCTTGGCACACAACTATTATCAGGAAAATATTGATTAATTTTTGTACAACATAAGTGGAGAATTACTGTAATAACAGGATAAGATACAGGGTAATAGTTGGATATAAGGGCCCGCATTTTGAGAACCAGTTGTCTCCACTGAATAACTAGCATCCAAACTGGTTCTCAAAATGTGTTAACATCATATCTGACTATTGCTAGCTACAGTGTAATTAGAGACTGATTGTCTTGTTGCAGGTTTTCTTACAAGTTACATCTCTTCAAGGGAAGGCAAAGTCACAGACAAAACTAATAACAAAGCTAAGGTAAAATACTGCTCAGACACAGAAAGGAGATATTTCATTGTTTAGTATGATGTCATTTTGATGTTTTAGACCCATTCAAATAAAACCATAATGCCACAATTAAAAATGATAATAGTAATTAGGCCAGATTTACGTAACTCTATAAATTAGTTAATACTTTCAAAATTATTACCTGGCAATGGACCTCATCCATCGTAATCCTTCTCAACTCCTCAGGAGTGTACGATGGGTGCAACAGTTTTTCAAGCACACTGATTAATCCGAATATATAATTTTGATAAAATATCAAGTGCTAAATTGCCTCCGTGGTTACCAGAACCCGAAAAAATCCAAGGCCTGCAAAATTGCAGAAAATGTGATGCGGTTGTGCATTTCTATTCCTACTTTTAGGTCCAAATTACTGAACATCTGCATAACAATCGAGCGCGTTACAGATGTCGACTCATCAGTCTATGCTCAGCCATATTTTGTGATACCCACCCGTTGAAAGGTTGGGCTCAAAAATGGAACCCATTTGTGGACAGTTTCTTTGAAAAAGTTGCCCTTTGGTAAAGTTTGTGTCCCAGAAATAATACCTTTTGTAGAGGTTAATTCCGTAAACGGAACTTTTTCAGGGGGATTCTTGGAAGTTGTATTCTTTGATCGCTTTGTTATGAAGTTAGCAACCGTGCACCACCATTAGCACCCTGTTGGCAACTTGTCGTATTGTTTCATTTCAGGTTATTTCTCGCACTTGGTGGCATATGGGTGCTGTTAACAATAGGACTACAGATAATGTTTGTGTTGGTATTCGGGATAGACAGGAGGAATGCTCTGGCTGACCTCGATACCAGGTAAGCAGATGGATTTAGCTATTAAAAATATTCTGATGGCTAATGGTGTCCTCTATAATGACGCTGTAAATTTTGCATTCAGCAACTAGACAATTATAATTTTTGATTTCGGTAAAATCTAACCTATGTCCAACAATTAAATTGCTAAAACTGACTGATTTTTCAAAAGCTTCTGACTTTGTTGTGCATGCTTGTAATATCTCAAAACATTGTCTATTGTTAGCCATGATGTGAAAATTTACTAAGCATTAATTTAGTGTTGGTTATGTAAAAAAAATAATATTTCACTCTTCAATCATAGTATGTCCTAAATTTTAGAGATTTCACCTAAGGGATGGTTTTCTAAAGCTTAAAACTACCAAGCTAACTCGATAAATCCTTTCTACGTTTGAAATGTATTTATGTATGTTTTTGTAGGTGGAATCACGATTACACATTTGAGATATAATCTCTTATGCAAAGTCCATATGCTCATATCACTGTATAAGAGTAGGCTATACAGTCTATTATGACTTATTCTAGCAATGTTTTTAATGCACAAAACATCCGGATTATGTAGCGGTAACTCCACCTTTTGTTGGAACAGGGAACATGTTCCTTCAATCTACTTCCAGCCACATAGCTTTTGCCCATAAATGTGGTGACCTTAACAACTTAACCAGTTCCATCCTAAACGATTGTATAATATTGTTAGTTGTTTGGAAGCTCTAAAACAGTTCAAGCCTTGGTAAGCTAAAAGTTGGAACGAGCTTTATAGCAGTAAGTGTTTTAAGTTAAAATTAGCGTTTGTGACATCAAAAATTGCTAAAATTGTTGAGGTTTGTTTTATGTCTTTAAGGAGTTAATCTGACTGAATGTGTGCTTTGATTGTTAAACTTCCGTGTCTTCTTTTCCAGCTTGACCTGGCTATGGGGTTTGTTTGGAGTGCAGGTAATCGGAATCGCTGTTCTAAACTCGGTCAACTTGGCCGTGGTTTTAAACTACTGTGCGCAGTGTGAGCTCCTCATGTACTATGTTAATGGAATCTTCATTCAGCTGCAGGAGAAATCAGTCAACTTAAAGACAGCCATGAAGGTATAGCGATATCACTCCGCTTTTTCAATGTCCTTTACTGCTACTGAGGAGGGATTCTTGTCCTTTCCAGTTTATTTCTTAATACAAGGCCAGGACTTTATATTCAAAAGGTGTCTTATGTTTAGGATCGTTTGCATTCTCATTGTGAACATAAGGATTTGAATACAAAATTCAATACACGTGTTGTGTTGTTACTTAGCGATTTTTTGTCAAGTCCGTTTCTTTGTTTCATCATGTTTTATTTCTTTGTGCGCGTGTTACAGGTCACATTTCTTGTGCGTGATCATCATGAAACTTACACACAACAACACACAACATGTACCTCATCAATACCTTGAGGCCTTTAGTTTTTGGTTAACGTATTATGCTAGGTGACACTGCAGCAGCCTTTTTACGATTTTTTTGCCCTAGAGGTATTTTTCAGAAATGTGGTACATGGTTAGATCTCGTCGAGCGCTATCTGGAATATGCCATCTATAGTTCATTACAATTTTCTGTTCCCGAGTTATTTGAAATTTTCAAATGCTAGCTCTTTGTTGATTTTTTGTCCCTTGTCTCTGTCATCCCTTGGCGAATCTTTCTGAAATTTGGTATGTGGATAGATTTCATCAAGTGCTGGATTGTGTCGTCCATTTTTGACTCTGGCTTACCGTTCTCGAGTTAATCAACAAATAACGATCTGGTGACCGTTCTTTTATCGACTGATTCCTCACTGCACTTTTGTTGGTATATCATACGCATGATACAGGTTGTGTTCTTCATCTGATCGATGTGAAATTTACACAAGAAGGCAACTTGTGAGAAGCTCAAGGCCATTTGTTTTTGTGTAAAATCAAATACAAGATGGCACTGTTGCAGCCATTTTTGAGTAACTGTTTGTTCTATGTTTTTTGAGGGAATCTTGAAGTTAAGTATGTGGAGAGATCTACTAAGGGTCCGTCCTAAGTGCATCACTCAGTTTCTCGCTATGACTTACTGTTCTTGAGTTCTTGGAGATTTTCTGATTTGGTGATGGCCGATTCCTCAATGAACTTTTGTTTGTTTATCATTTACTCATGCTGCAAGGCAGCATCATTCATCATCGTTATCATCATTGTCGTCATCATCGTTTTCACAAGGTGTGTTTCATGGTATCATTTTTGTCTCCGTCATTCATCATCGTTGTCATCATCATCGTCATTGTCATCATCATCATCTTTCATCATCTTCTTCATCATCACCACCACCACTGGACCTTTTTGGTCAAATTGTTTTCAATAGTAAATCTAGATTCACAGACTTCTTAGTATTAACCTATCGAAAGTGGCTGCCAATAGATGGCAGTGATGCTTATTAACAATTTGATTTATGTCATGATTTGGCGTTTAATTGTTCTCTGTGTTAGCTATGCATTATTAATTCTATTTTGGAAAGTAATTCCTTACATTAAATTTCAGAATATCTGCCAGTGCGATCCGTGATAGTTGAACAAAAATAATGGAATTACCTGTCATGAATTCTCTGTCGTGACCACGAAACGTAATTTTGTCCCCGTATTTTTGGCATGTAGTTTATCACGAATTTGCTATATTTTACAGGATCTGTTGTCAGTTCGTCACTCTATCGGTCTCTTGAATGGGTCCATGTCTCAGATGACGTCACTGGCTGTAGTCAGATTCACCGAGCTAACAGTCATTGGTAAGTCATATGGTACAACTTTAGTTCAAAAGGTGGCGCTGGTAGTTGCTTGGTACAGGGTTTTTTAACCAAATGTCAAAAATGTTTTATGTCTTTGTTTATTTGTTTGTCTCTTTGTTTTATGTATCGTTTGTCAGCAGCATATGGACTACTCCCCAAAAATGTGTTTTTATACCATATAAGAGGACTAATTTTGTGGAAGGCGTTGGAGGTTGTTCTAGCATGGAATCCAACTTGCTTTTGCCCACACAAGTTGCCATGAATTTTATAAATATACATGTCTTTCTGTTTACCTTAACAAATTCTATAGATTGAAGGTGGTCAGTTACTGTTACCATTGGTGTCTACATTTAGACTTTCTGGATAATGTATTTTGCATTGAACTTCTGCGTCCTGTTTGGCGTAATCTTCGTATACAAACTATTTTTGCATGCAAATAAGAAAGGAATCCTTTCGCTGGTTGAACAACGCAGAAAAGTGATAGGTACACGAGACTCGCAAACTGAATGAAGTCGACTCCAGTAGTTTTCACAATATTTAAAAAATATTTTAATAGTGACATTGGCATTAGTCTCTTAAAGGGGTCCCGAATTCAATTTAAGACCCATAATGCAGTGGAGGAAACAGTTTCTCAAAATCCAGGACTCTTGTAGTTGACTGTTACCATGGAGTTAATGTTATGTAGGATCCTATATTAATGTCCAAATTTGGCAAACTTTGGAACATCATGTCAGAATCGGCTGATTGTATTCATATGAAACTTCCAGACACTGTTTTATGCTCTGTTCTGTTTGCCTAAGATGTGTATCAGTGAAGTGTCCTTCATAGACTGTATACCATGTTAATGCATTCATAGTTTTGTTCCACCTCTCTGAGTTGTTGCTCTGAATAAAGCTTTCAATGTTTGTTGTGAATACGTTTACAGGTGAAATTAAACAGAATGTTAAAATCTCACCAATTACGGACAAAAATAATTGCAAAAATTGATCTTTTTTCGTTTATCAAAAGCTTCAAGCAGTGTTACGAGTACCCACAATTCCTCATAAACGTCGTCAGGTGGTAGATATGGTATAGATCTTTAAATATTGTGAATAATTTATTCGGAGTCTTCATTTTTACGAAAAAATGAAAAAAAATAATTTGTCACACATAGCTGTGTCCTAAATTGACGAGATTTTTCATAATTCTGTTTTGTGCACTTAACAAAACCATGTGGAACATCTGTTATTACTGGGCCACAGATTTACAACGTTAGCATTGAAGTCACAGGCTTTACTGGTTGATGGTGTGGTTCAACAATTGTGGTGCGATGAGTGATGTCATTATTATCTTCAAGCTCATAACCACCAAACTTTATTCAAAGTATGACTTGAAAATTGGCCAATCATATTGAGTGACATTTAAAATTTGCTTGAAACGTGCCACGTGATTGGTCACTTTCCTTTTGAGAACAGAACACATTTTTGATTTTGATTGTGACTTGTATTAGTTTAGTCTATCTATGTACAAACATGATGAACATTATAAATACAATGACAACAACATTAAAACACAAAACTATCAGTGATTGTGTTTTTGGCACATTAGTTCAAACAATCTTTGGAAGCATGCACTCTTCATATACACGCAGCAAGTCGTCTGCTCGCCACAACTAAACCATTATTTCGCACTCTACTACCACAAGACCAAATTATTTACATCATGTCATGGTTGTTCGCTTTTGCTAATCAGACACTAGGTGTCTCTACTTTAGCAGTAAGTTCTGACTACAGACACGCAATTGCACTATTTACAGAGTTGGCGGTATTACACATATTTTAAACTTTGTGCACTTTTCGTATAAAAATAAAAATTTACTATTTCTAATAATTTATATAACATTGTGACGGGCAGTTTCTTAAACTTACTCTACAATACATGATGTGTAAGCTTCAGCGAATACAAGGATAGGGTAGTTTTACATGTAATGGAAAATTAATGTCTTTGTTATTAGAAATCCATGCCTGTACTGCTGGATAAAGGCAAAAATAAATATAAAGGGTTTAAAATCAGTATTTTTCACAAAAAGTAGTGTTTCATACCTACAGTCTTAATAGTCGCTTTTTACCCATGATAGTCCTTGAATGAAATTTGCCAGTCTATATAAATTTTGACATTTAGAGAACAAGCACTTTCACATACATACAAATTAGTTGTAAGTTCTTGATTTCTGTGTACCGTGAACTATTGGATCAAACAAATGCGATACATACTCAACAGTACAGCAATGCGAACTCTTAATGAAAGCATGCCTCAATACTCTCTCCATCTATAGTCAAGTTTTGTCGCAACTGTTCTAAACAGTTTGTGACCACATAAATGAATTAGACTAGTTGAACACTCACAAGCAGAGCCAAATCTAGAAAACATTTTATGTTCAATTCATGGCTAGTGACAATTGTGCCAACATGGAGCCCATTCTAATGAAACAAGGTACTTACTAGTGAAAGCTAGTGAAATCACGTGTTTTACTTGTGACGCATGGTCATATCTCATGTAGGTTTGTGTTATCTCGTCAAACTTTCCAGAAATTTGCCTTTCGGAAAGCAACCCATGACTTCAATTTTTGACTATGACTGGAAAAGTCAGCTAACTAATCCAGCATTAAGTAAGACATGTCTCTTGCGACTTTGCCTTTGTGAGATATTGCCGTGTGTCATATCTGATCTAGTTAATACCCGAGGCATTTAATTGGTGAAACTAAAAATCAAGGGTTGGGCATGGGTGTTTACCAATTGACCAATTTGTGTTAATGAAGATCACAGACTTTTGTTTTTAATCTTTCATACTCGACTTAATGTTTACACCCTGATTGTTTAGTTTATCCATTAAAAGAGGCTGTAAACCTGTCTCGTGTCAAAAAACTTCTAATTTAGACCACATACTATTACAAAAGTGCATTCAACATATTCCTTACTCACAGTAGAGTAAATTTCTGAGCTCGGGATGAACTGACAACTAATTATTTTTTGTGAGACCAGACTCGCTAAGTTCACTTGGTGGGTCAACTGTCAAATCTTCGCATGCCCAGAAATTCTTTTGAGTTAGGAGCAACATGGGACCAGTTCTTATAGTTGCAAGGGATGTAAAACAAAAGTTGGTTCCTTTGACAGAAGACACAGGATAATAGCAGCTTTAAATGCCATGAGAGTTCTGGTAAAAGGAAAAATTCAGACTGGGATGTATCTAGGTATTAAACATAGAGCACGTGATTGTACCAGATTTCACTGGACAGTGATTTGAACTGAAATCTCTCTTAACTACACGTAGGTTTCAGTCCTTATTTTCTTGGAAGTGCTCGAAGACTGGCTGCACAAAGACGGTTCATAGTTCTCCTGCAGGGGCGGGTAATCCCACGCTGGTAGGAGACCCGAGGAGCTGTTGAATGTTGGAGACGAATGCGAGGACGATCGCTGTGGTGGCCGCATATCTATTTCATCCAAACTTGACCCACCAGGATTATAACTTATGTCTGGTTTATGGTCATAGTCATGTTTTAAATTGGCAATGTTTTTGCTGTAGTCGGAGTTGTTTGAACCATTTAAAGGTGTTGGAGAAGTTTTGAGTGAGCTCTCCGTATGGAATATACTGTCTGGGGTATAACCGGTGTTGATGACTTCAGGCGGGAAGCTACAGTTGCTGTACTCATTGAGTAGATTTTTCTTCGCCACGTGATTGGGCAGGAAGCCATTATGAATATGTCCGTTACCATTGGGTAAACTTTCATTTTTGTTGTCGCTCAAATGTCCATTGTGTAGTTTCTTATCTGTTGCATTGTCTTTCTCTTTATTGACCATTTCACTCGGTAAATGGCCGTTTGGTGGATCACTTGTTAAGTGACCATTTTGCATTTTTGAGTCTGTTTTGCTGTTCTTTTCATTTTCAAAACGCACTTGACTCGGTGGTCGCACATGGTCATGGGTTATAGTATTCTCCCGGACTTTGTAAATCCCAGAATCCTTCTGTTTCCTGGTACACTTACGACAGCAGACGCATAGCACTATTATTATGATAATGATTACAAATGCAGCGCACGAGCAGCCAATAACAATTGGCAGAAAATCGCTGTCCAATAAGGTTGAAGCAGCTGAAGTTGGTGGTCGAAAATACCACGTTGTTCCTGAAGGTGTGTTCACGATTTTCATTGTGTTTTTATTTTTATCTACAACCGATGTTATTTCAGCCATCGTCGTTGTTGCCATAGTAGTAGTAGTTGTTGTAGGTGTTTCTGTTGTTGTGGTGACTGTTGTTGTCGTTGGAACAGTCGTCGTGCACACAAATGACGTCACTTCAATTTGAAATAAATTTAACCCCTTGCGATCCTCAGGTAAGCTGCATACTGGTAAATTATCTTGAAACCACTTTACTGATACAACCGTTTGCATCCAAGCTCGGAAATCATATAGTTCACAAGAACACATGAACGGGTTTCCATTTAGACGAAGGTCTTCAAGTTTCTGCAGGTTTCTGAAGGTGTCACCATGCAAGTGCGTAATCCTGTTCGATCCTGACAAATCAATCTTCCTGACGATGCTCGAGTTGCTGAAAGCATTTGCAGCGAATGTCTCTATCTCGTTGTTGCTCAGGTCAAGTGTGCGAAGATTGGCGAGATCTTGAAATGTTCCCTCACGAACATTCAGCAAGATATTGTCGTTCATTTGCAGCGTCTGCAGTGACGGCATGTTACTGAATACTTCGCGTCTAAGCTCTGAGATACCATTTGTCTGAAGATTAATCAATGTCAGAGCGTTTAAGTTGACGAAGGCTTCTGGTGACAAGTATGTTATATAGGTGGAGCTGAGATCAAGCTCCTCGAGCCGTGTCAGATAGCTGAAGACATGCGACGGCAAACTGGCGATTTTGTTTTCATCCAGCTTAAGAGTTCGAAGTTGCGACAGGCCGCGAAACGCCGTCGGCTCTATTGTCTCAATTGCGTTTGATGTGAGATGGAGGTGCTCTAATTTCTGCAGCGTAATGAAGGAGTCATTTTTCAACACAGGGATGTTGTTGCGCAGGAGTCCCAGCGTGACTGTATCGTACGGGATATACGTGGGAATCTCTCGCAAGTTCTTGAATTTACATTGCATCGTGTTGCCAGTACAAACACATGGACTGCAATCAGCTGACACGGTTCGGCTGCAGATTCCTAGAATCAAAACAAGACACAGAAGAGCTTCGTTACATCGAAACTCCATGTCTGGTTTTGTCCGTTTTCTGTTTGCGCTGCAGATATACGATTTCATGTCTTGTGGACAGGAGTGTTCACCGTCTATATACTTCCAAATAAATAATCACATTTGGTGTGCCCTGTCACTTGATTGTGCTGCGACAGTGTTATTTTCTGCGAGTCGAATCGATGAACAGATCCGAGAAGAAACTGATGTTAATCCTATGGCTGCAGTCTCGCTGAATTCCTTTCTATCGGTGCTAGACACCAGTTCTTGTGCTCTGTAGTCCCAATTAAACTGCTGCTTATATAGAGTCCGATTGTTATTCTAATCTCAGCTTATAGGGTTTAGATTGTCAGTAGGTCTGTCAACTGGACAATTGTTCAATAAAACACTGGTCGTCTGTTCCTGTGGTTTGTTGCTCAGTTCACCAGCTCTGAAAAAAATAACAATGGATAACAGATGTACTATTATGATATGGTTGAAAGATGGGACTAGATTAGAGTGCGATCAGGGATGCTGATTAATTGGAGGTTAAAGTGATAAAAGGTTTTAATTTCAATAAGCTGTTTCTATGAATCCAAATAATTGATTTGTGAGATAGTGAGTGAAAATTAGCTAAGACATGTTTCAGTTTATTATACAGATGGTGAATTTGTTTGGGGATTACAACTGATGAGAAACTCTGGCAATTAGTAGATGCTATCATCAGAAAGAGATTTCGAATTTTCATATTGTGTATGGGAAAGTAAATTCGAAGAAAANATGTACTATTATGATATGGTTGAAAGATGGGACTAGATTAGAGTGCGATCAGGGATGCTGATTAATTGGAGGTTAAAGTGATAAAAGGTTTTAATTTCAATAAGCTGTTTCTATGAATCCAAATAATTGATTTGTGAGATAGTGAGTGAAAATTAGCTAAGACATGTTTCAGTTTATTATACAGATGGTGAATTTGTTTGGGGATTACAACTGATGAGAAACTCTGGCAATTAGTAGATGCTATCATCAGAAAGAAATTTCGAATTTTCATATTCTGTATGGGAAAGTAAATTCGAAGAAAAGCAATGAAAAAGATTACACCAAGTGACAACTCATAACTGGCTATGGAGTTCACGTGTAATTTAGTATCTTATTATCACTTTGGTCAGATTTTATTGCAATTCATACACATGACATATAAATTTAAAAACGTAATCTAAAATGTATTCCACTAGATATTTTGTGACACCACATCAGTTCAGGTTTGCTAATCACACAATTAAGAATTCAAACAGAAACAAACTGTTGTAGAAATCCTATTCGTGTTCATTGAAAAAATAAAACGTGAAGTTTATTTTTGGGTGGCCTCATACCACCTGCATGTTTCTCAAACAAAAATTATCTTCTGTTTAACCTAATGAAACCTTTATAAACTCTGCTTAGTGCTCTCAGCATGGGGTCTGTGCTATCATAGCATGTTAAAACAAAAGCACAACAATAGATCTACTGATAAGGTTTCCCTTGGGGTAACATAAACAAAGGAAAATGACATGTTGAAGTTGAGAAGTGTCCTTTCAACTAGACAAGTTGCATTTGTTTTGTTAAGGTTAGACCAAGTTTTGGAAGACACCTTTGTTGCGGTGATTGCCTGTCATTGAAATTCAGGTCGTTATTGTGAGTTCTGGTTTTTGCTCTGAACACAGTTTATTTTGAAACCTTTTCACTGTTTGATCAGACCTGTTCATTTGTTTAATAAAGGTCTTAAAATAAATGTTGTTTTCTCATGTGCCATCCACATGTTAGAATTGTTAACCACGTCTTATGAGGGCCTGTTGTTTACAACTTACTGTAGCATTAGAAACTTGTGAAAATCCCATCAAACCCTAGCTGATTTTGATGACCTTAAAACATTCCACTGTCCATGAGTTTCTTTTCCTGCTGATGATTATTTCCTTTGCTTCATGTCTCCCTTGAGGACTAACAGCTTTGATTATATTTCTACCCATATAGAATCACCTCATAATTCCCAGGAAGAAGTTGTTTGATTCTTTAAAACAGAAAAGTTTACAAAGTAGATTCCAAACTAAATTTCATTGAGGACCACACATGACTCTTGGTGATATTGATTTTCAATTAAACGTCAAAAATTTTCTGCATGGTTACTCTAAAATACAATAACCCCAGGCAAGTTAAAAAACCATGGGTGGTGGCGCTATCGGGTGTATGTCTCATGTCGGACCCTCTCTGTGAAGTGCCATGCATCTGTTTAGATTGTCCAGATCATTGACTTCTCATAGAGACAGTGGAGAGTGCGTGTCACATTCCCTGGTCTTCAGTGTTACAAGCAGGCTATCATCAGAACAAATAAACATGGGGGTAACATTTACAAGTTGTTAACACCCTTGTACAGGTCTTGTAATACCAAGTGGTTTCATGATTGTTAACACCTAAACTAATGAAATTAATAGCTCACTGACACCTGGAGGGAAATGCCTTTGTCGTGCTTTAGAAGACTACATTTTAAAATTTTGCAAAGGGTCAAAGTTCAACTTGTGACATTTAGTATTGTTGAAAAAAGACTAGCTGGAAAATGCCCATTCTGTTGATATTTTGGTGTTTTTGGTCTACACAAAAGAAATTCACATTTCTCATTTTTCATATTTAAAGCGTGTCTGTACAAAAGGTTACTTGTCTGAGTACAGATTATATTTTCATAACATTTTGATCAGGACAATACTTTAGTTAACATGCATTTGTGAAAAGTGATAAATGAGATTACAACAAGTAAATTGTTCTTATCACATGAACTAAGATGAAATTAGAGACCTACTCCCAGTATCCAGTTATCAGCTGATGTTTAGATAATGTCATTCTTACTCTGTTTTCATTAACAAATTGGGATGTGTTGCATTTCAACCACTTTACAAGTAACTCCATCTGGTGAGTCATCTGCCTTATGAATCAGCAATTCCAATTTTATTTTGATAGTGCAATTGATCTTTCGAGTTTAAATTAATACTGTCTCTAGAGTCTATGTCCGAACTCTAAAACCAACCTTGAATGAAATTCAGACTCTCTAGCAATTTTGTAACTGGTGGCAAATTTTAAGGTTCCTATTTTGAAGTAGTAGGACCCAGGTTAAATTGCATACATCATAGACAAACCTGCATCAGGTTTTGCAATGGGGGGGGGTGCCCTGTGACTGAGCGTGAGCCATAGGTTTATGCTTTACCATAGTAATACCGTAATAGGAAACTGGTCATTGCCATGTGACAAGTAAAGGATTGCATCATACTGACATTGGTGAAGTCGAAAGTGAAGACACTTAGGCTGTCCTTTAAAATTAGTGCATGATGACTGCTTTTATGACAACTGCTACATGCATATTTTATCACGGCACTTTAAGTGTCAAGTCATCGCTAAAGTTATTCAACAAAATCAAGCGATTCACAAAAATGTCGTCCCACTAGTTTTCAGCAATTAGTCTCTCATTATAATATGTCACCATGGCCTATTGTCAACTATCATATTGCTTGATACTCAAAGTGGTCACTTAGTTATGTCTAGAGTAATTTGGTGTCCTTATACACTTAAACAGCTTCATCATATGCCATTATACTGTACAATCTTCTGACATGTTTGGTTATAAATAGCCGATAGGCGTGCCACGTCTATGTTTCAGTTGGCCTATATTACTTGAGTCTAAAGGTAATGCCATAGCTTTATTATAAACGCCATTTTGAAAAAAACATTGAAAATGTACTGAACTTAGTTAAGGTACATTCCTAGTTAATTGCCTAAATTGTAAAAGATGAACTTAGTTACATAGCCATCTGAAATATATGACTTTAAGTTTCCATTTTACCCTCGAACAAATCTCTCAGAGAATTACCAAGTATGATGTACACAATGTGCACGACATATGGAAATTCATTTTATCACATTTCTCAACAAAAATGAGCATTAAGAAAGTTCTATGTAATTAATAATATAGTCTGTCCTGTATAACTGTCGTAAAGCTACAATTGGTAATATTGTTCATCTGTAACATAGGAGTTAACTTTGAAAAATCTTGCCAAATATTTTCATGTGAAATAAGTGAAGTTTTACTGAGTGAAAATTACCATCATTTCTGAAAGTGCTGGTCGGGTATTATAATTAGGTTTGGTTAACTTATGTCGTAGTTTTCACAGTTTTTACAGCCAGCAGGCAGGAAGTGCAACTTTAAATTGTTTATTCTTGAATTTGAGATTTTATGCAGAAATTAATCTTAATTGTAAATTGCTATGTTTCGATTTTTGTTCAAGATAAAAATTCATTTTACCTGATCTTGATTATTTTTGTTCTCATCATAACTTTTACCAAACACCAACTGGTAAACTGAATGAAGTAACAAGTCTATCCCACGCATTTCACCAATCTGTAATAGAACCCCTGGCTGCACCTTAAATGGTCTGTTGCAGCCATTTCTACTGTTTTACCTGGTGCGTATTGTTCTTAATGAACACTGCCAGACAAACTGTCCACTGCTTTTTCGCCCTTGATTGGTCTGTGTCTGGCTCCAGGTATAATTAAGGCAAACCATAGCCAGCAAATCATTATCTTTCATAATCTATTATTGCTACAGTGTTACGCTTTATTGGTCAATGTTATGCCAACTAATCAACCAATCAGGGAGATTCAGACAAAGTGCCTGGATGTCACGAGCAGAGCCTTGGCAATACAACATGGCTACAAGTAAAACAACATTGCCACTGGCTCGTCACCTGAAATTTGACATCAGCGGCAAAAAAGTGAAATGTGTTCTTTAAATTTCTTGATCATTTTTTATTAAAGTAGCTTTAAATCTGAAATCTGTTTAAGAAGCAAAGTCACTAAAAAGTCAAGCCAACTTTAGCCTGCACGATTTTGAGTTGTTATTCTGGCGAGATTAAAGTTAATCAAATTCATTTTTAGAAAATCACTTACACCCTAAATCTGCCAACAGAAACTGTCACTCTAATTTTTTTCTATTTTTGCTGCTCTCTTAAAAGACATCTCTTAAGTTTTTAACTTGCTGAGGATCCTTTATCTTGTAATGTTTACATCTTCATGTGCAACCATCCAAAATTTCTCTGTGGAGATAATGACGTGTCCTTCAGATATATATAAATTTAGCCTTACATGACATCAATTTGTTCCGCAGTTTACACAATCTCACTAGGTAGCAGATGTATATAAATTTAGCCTTACATGACATCAATTTGTTCTGCAGTTTACATATTAATCTCACTAGGTGGCAACACCGGTTATCATTTCTACTGAATCAAGTGTTGGACTCAGGTACTCATTACGTAAATAGCTAAAAACATAGTTTTTACAATTTTTTGTTACTTGAATTTGTGCATTGCATGTTGTAAGTATGTGCCTCACTTTGTTAGGGTCAAATCTCACCAATTTAAGACGCACTATGGTGGTGAAGTGAATTTTTTCACAAAGTTCAGAAGCATTAAATATTTGTTTCATCATTTTGAGGTCTATATCCTAGCTACTGTCAGACAATTGCTTGAGAAATTGTGAGAATTCACAACAAAATTAAAGGCCTTTCAAACTTGCAATTACTTTTATTTGAATTTTGCGAGATTTTACTGTAATACCGTCCCTTTATGATCACTTGTATATACCCTTGACTGTCATGATCAGTATTTTATCTTATTTGATGGTGGAGCACAATTGTATATTTTAATAAAAACAAATTCGAATAAAATTTTCAAATTTTATCCAAACATGTACGTATTTTTATCACACAACTAAATAAATTTCACGATTTACTCCTGTCAGACAGAGAGTTGTTACAAATCGGGCAGCTTGCCCAGTTAGTTGGTCTTTCTTGTGCACTCCTTTGAGTGAATAAAAATACACATGTCTGCTGTGTTAGCTGATTCAGCCTGGGTCTCAGTAATTAGAACCAATCCTATACCATTGTGTTTATTTGGGTTGAAATTACACGGCTAATTTGTCAATGATCTCTTGTGTGGTGGCAGTCCCATACTGTTGAGTAGGATGAGTTGAGTGTCTGCAGGAAGCCAGTGACCATTTGTGAAAATACCAGCCTTGTGCTTGGTGGAAACAAAAAATACTAACAGATGTGCAAACTCCAATTCTATTGCTCACTGACGATGACAACCCCAATACCGTGTACCATGTCATCACAGAACTGTGTTTTTGGATGTGAGTTCTTTAATTTAAAGTTTTGTTGCATATCCATTTTTGTCGTCATCAGAATTTTGGTTTACTTTGCAAGAGGCGGTTCACAGATAAACACAAAGACTTTGAAATTGTGATATATGTTATTCCCATCAAAACGACTGTTTAGGTTCGATGTACTGGTCCATTAACAAACTCACTTCTTGACCCCGAAAAAAGGCTGATAGGACTATCCCAACGTCTGCACTGTATCATTCCAGGGGTATAACTCTGCTGCCATAAAATGTCAATAACCAGCTTTTTTCACCCCATTAAGTTTGATTTTATGCAACTCACCGGAGAAACAATCAGGATGATTTCAGTCTGATACCAAGTGCAACTGTTATCGGCAGAAGCTGTAGCGTGCAATAACAAATGAGGATAGAATTTAAGTGTAGCGTGTCACGCGGAAAATACCGTACATATGTCACAACTTAATGTCAAAGTTTTTGCATAACTATGACTAGTATGATGATTATGAGCTAAGTTTGAGTTGAAGACAAGTGAACCAGTTCACATGATTAAACAGTGCTACAAGAGACATTCTCTGAAATGCAAAATTCTGCAAAATGGTTTAAAAGTTACTTAAAAGTTGCTTACCATGCAAATTTGTTCTACTTTCTTCACGTGCAACCGTTTTGTCGCACTGCAAGCTCGCATCTGCTGCCTGATTTCATTACTAAGACTGGCCGTTACATCAAAGTAATTGAATAACCATCAAATGACCAGATTTACCTCAGGCAAGAAATTTAAATTTACCCCCTGAAAAGAATAAAATGTCTCCATAATAATGTTTATTACCCTTTGAACTCTAATGGATTTAGAGGAAAAATAACCATGCTTTGTTTGAAAGCCATTAAGCTCTAGATCACCTTAGAACTTTATATTCCCTTTGTTGGAGGCCACATTAGAATGTGTAACACTGCAACATTTTGTAGGATTTTGAATAGCCCTGAATCAAGGCAAATGGCCAGTAATCAAGAATACAAAACATTTTATCACTTAACTTCTCCAGTTCATTGTGTGCAGTTGACTTGTACATGTGTCTGTGAGTTGTACTACAGTGTGGCTCTATTCTACTGAAAGTTAGCCTTTTGACTTGTAGGTAATGGTACTGCTTGTCGTCAGGTATTAAACTGTGATTTTTTTCATTGTGTCAAATTTATGTCACAAAACTGGTAGTTCTTTCACTTTGATCTTAAATAAATATTGTCTGCTTCATTTTCATAATAAATCTCTTGCAACACAAACTAAATAAAAATTTGGCCTAAACATCTCACAAAAACTGCTTTCACAAACGGTTAGGTTTTCAAAGCAAACGTAATTTAGGAAGGAATTTTCTGGTCCTCAAATAGAAATCTCCAGTTTTTGGAAACTCAAATTTACATGTAAAGCTCAAGCTTTCAAAACTGCTTTAGCATATTATTGACGGTTAGTATGGGGTAAACTCATTTCATGTTCTAAATAATCGCAAGAAACTGAAGGCATCTTAAACATTTTCTTAATTGCCTGTAAGAGCAGTGTTTTAATTTCAAAAGCTCGAAATGGTAACCTTTTGCATTACTTGTCTTGATTACATTGTCATAAAGAATTTCAATTCATGATTTTTAAAAAAATTTTTCCTACTGTTCATCATGACTCACTGCCAATCTGACCTACTAAAGTTCACGTGACAGGTTGATAGATGCCATAATACCTCAAAAAATGCTTTGTACAGTAAACCAGGGACAGGGTTGTTGATCTTAACCAGATTATTATGTCATATTCCTGCTTTGTTTTTCTCGACCTTTCCCCTTGGCTACATGAGTCAACAGGCAGCACAGTTTTGGTGATGTCATAAAATAAACAGACCCCTAGACGATGGGGTGAGTTAGTATCTGTGCTTTTTGTGTCCCTGTGACCACCATAGTGGATAGCATTGTACCCCTGTGATGTTATCAATTTGTCTCTGTAAACACCATGTTGTTGATTGTATTGTACTGCAATGTATTGTATTGTGATGTATTGTGTTAGACATCCACATGGTGAATGGAAATGGTACAATTGCAGGAAATGCTGGATTTTATTCTAGTGAGTGTGTCAGCATGGATATTGATGTTCATTAGAAACACTGAAACTAATCTCACCAGTTTAGGATACAGTATGGCAGACAAGGGAAATTTTATTTTGGTATCTTCTTCATAAAAGATTTGTAGCACTGAATAAATGCTTTTTGGATATTAAAGTTCCATGCTAGCACCAATGTTCTTGAAATTTGAGGGCATCCACAACAATGTTTGAAGCCCATAAAATGAAAAACAATCAATTTTATAATTATTTTTTTTGAAGTTGGTGAGATTTTATCATACATAGGGTATTTACTTTTTAGTTATTGTCAAACGACTAATCTGACAAAATTCATGTGCTATAATGCCTAAGGCACGCTATGGTATCTCTTCACCTTAATTTGTTGCACACTATGCAGTCGACTCATGGACTTTCATATTTTCTCAACAAAAATGTACTTAAAAAATTCATTTTCATCATTAACCCAGTTTACACCACTGCAGAAATGTCACGAAACAAAAATTTGCGAATTTCTAATTTTTTGTTATGTGTCAGTAAGCCTATGAAAAATCAAAAAGCGACAATTTTGGCCATTATTTTGTGTGTGAAGTAACTGATGAATTAGCCTACCCGATGTTCGAAGTTATGAGATATCCAGGTATCAAATACCTGTATAATTGATGTTAAGATTGCAGGTGACAATCTAAGTCTTGGTATTCAAGGACTATAGTGTATGCAAAGTCTTATCATAATAGGAATTTAAATGTTATTTGGCCTTGAAATTCTTATCATCCAGATACCTCTCTAGTCCTCTGTTATTTTATAGCTGATTTATTTTCATATGCCTGCTTATGTTTAAACTGAGATTACAGGAGTCTGTGTACCGACACGACTTAGCAGCTGTTATCACTATTTTAGCTGCCTGTGTGTTAAATTTTGTAACATTTATCTCATGTTTGCAGATTTTTTCTATTTTGAAGTGACATATTTTTGCAAATTGATTCAAATTTGAAATACATACATGGAAACGCACTACATATCTTCTATCAAGATATGAGGTGCGACAGTGGGCGGCAGAGCTTGGTATAATCTCGGGGGTCCGTTCACTGCGAAGTAAACTCGAGCTGTTAACTTTTGTCGAGAATTAAAGCGTTCCCACTGATCAATGCTCCCTTAAACACTGAAGCTTTGATGTTAGTGGCAAAGGCCTCGCACAGAACAGAACGCAGCCTTGGGTTTAGTTATGGTTCATATGTGATCATTTACACGATCTTTTTGTTTGGCACAGGTGGCACTGTCCTGAAAGACTTCCTGTAATTGAAATATTCACACATTATCAAAGTTGCTTGATGCTTAAATCATACCCTATTGATATTAGAAGATTTAGCCATTTCGTCAAGTCATTAATTTCTTATTTATGTCCTCAGATGTCAGTGGTGTAAGCTGCACTAAAACTTCTGCTAATATCCAACGATATTAAAGGTTTGAACGTGGATTAACATGTTTTTCCGTTAAATTGCCAACAGCCATTTTCAAAACTTGAAACCTATCTGGTTATAAAGGTACTAATGAAAAATTAACAGTTTAAAATTGTATTTCTGTCAAATTGTTCTGTCAAGATGAAATATATCAAGTTGATTCAGGGGAATATTCATCGACAATGATTGAGTTTCATCCGGAAGGCATAAAGTAGGGGTCACCGTCACACTTCATAAACTTGGGGGGGTTTGAAAAATGTTTGGCTCAAGGTGGTTGAAAGTTAATTGCCGATGTCTGGGAGTACCTAAAAATTATTGTGGGCCCTTTCATACTAACGTTGATGCGCCAATGTTTTAGGGAGTTGCGGTCATTATGAACAATTAACTTTGGTCCTGGATCGAAGTTAACAGTGCCAGTTAACATCACAGTAAACAGTGGATTTAACAGCGGAGCATTGGTATCCATTAACTACCAAAGCCGGTTTGAACGGTTCAGTCAACTTCGCAGTTTACATTGACACTTCGCTCAGATCGGAATTAAGTCAGTATAAAAGGGCCGTGTGGCTTGGGGTTGTAGCTCAAACACTGTCTGATGCGGGAGTGGATGACTGGAGACAGCTCGTTCTAATAACAAAAATCCCCTGACTCTAGCTTGGGCCAACAACAAGCCCTGATCCAGCACTGCTTAACATCTAATAGTATTGTGAAATCTTAACCAATTAAGGACACAATACTGCCGGCAACCGAAAGTTTATTTTTCCATGTTTTCACAAAAGATAAGCATCACCAAAAACTGCTATATCATTTTAATGACCTATATCATGGCTAGGTAACTTCATCTAAGAAGTTGTGGGTAGTCATACCTAGATTATGAGTTTTTGAAAAATGAAAAATGAGATTAATTTTGGCAATTACTTTTTGTCCAAAATTGTTAATATTTTAGTGTAAAGTCTACCAGTAACATGTTGACCCTGTTCAACACACTCCCTTCTTACTAAGAAGCTAAGCAAGCTTCCCACAAGAACTTTTTGGTCAGGCATGTCTGTGTTTTGAGTATCTTAGTCTAATACTTGCCAATGTTTATTTTGTCAATAATGAATAAGCTGTAGAGAAGTATTCTCAGATTAAGTGGCTTCATTTCTCTTATTCCGCTTGGCAGAAACACTTTATTCGATCAGCCCGTGTTCCTATCTTGTTATGTTCATCAAGAACAATCACGAGATTCAACTTATTATTTCTGCAGAGTAGCATCGTCACGTGGATTATTTTTTCCATACAGGAGTATCATATGGATTTACGTATAAAACAGTTGTTAGGTTGGAATTCAGTTGTAGCGATAGGATCAAGCTTATTACACAGGATTCGGATTTAGGTTGAGACTATAAGCTCTTTGCTATAAGACACCTTTTCTCTATTTTCGGAGATAGGGATGATGATGCTTTCAGAAAAGTATCCCAAGTTGGCATATCCTTTCCATAGGGGCCTATTTGCACCGTTGGTATTTAATCAGATGAAAATTCCGGCTCACAATGGCCTACCATTCACTTTGACAACTCTGACAGCACTCATCAGCTGATTCACCCATTCAAAATGCACAAAAGAATCATGCTCTATCAAAATACTCACTGGACACAGATTCCTGAAGAAAAGACACAGTTTAGAATACTAAGTCTGTGAAAGACTCTTTGGTAAGCTGCTTTACACCACATTGACAGAACATTGATCTTAAAGTCCTTGTCCACACTTCCTGTATCTATCTAACACACCTGCATTTGAGCTTGCTTTTTGGTTATTTGGTTCGCACTGTTATATTTGTACTTCAAATTGCTCTGTCATACGTCTCACATTAACCTATTCTAGAAAGAATTGAAAAAGAGCAATAGTATGGTACAGGGGTTCTACATTTTGATGCCCGTTATCCAGTAGAAAAATTGGTTTAAAAATTAAGTGCTTTACAGTGTAATGGAAATCTGAGGTCTTCAAAACTACGGTATTGTCAAAGGAATAAAGTTATGTTGGTACTATAATAGGACTTAACCCATAGAGTTCCCTCGAAGTTGTTGGACCATGAAATGGAGGTTCATTCTTTGGCACGATTCTGTTTGACGACGAGAATGCACCGAAAAAAACAGTTTGATAACAAAGTTAATTTTTCTTACAGTTTCATCGTGTGGATGAAGTTTTGGCAAAATTATTAAGTTAAGGTACTAGTATCTTCCTTTATTGTTTGGTGAAGCTAAGAATCTTTTCCGAAACTTATGGTTATGTAATGCACACCAATATTATTTTATGAATTTATGTTAGTTTTACACAATGAACATGCATTTATTCCCTGGCTGTCTCTTGACAATAGCTTAAACTCTATTTGAAGCAATAATGTAATTATATCTACGTACTTCAAATAAACCTGAACCTGGCTTAATAGAAGACCCACAGCACAAGTTATATTTCTAAATGCTATTACACATGTTTAGAAGTATTGGCTTACCTCTAATGCCTGGTTATTTATTGTCCTATTGTGTCTTGGAAACCTCCCATCATTGAGGACAGTCTTGTACAGAATGTCTATAGTGTTCTCTATGGTGCCTTCATATACACAATACAAGGCTGTGCATGGCTTCATTAGATGGGGCTCCCCATGGGGGTCGTCCCTTTAGCTATCTGATGTACACACAGGGTTTTAGCTGACACCTTGGCGCTTGCCATTAGTGTTAGCAATAGAAAGTAGCAATTAAAATTATTTTCGGAACATGTTAGAATTTTTTTGATGTATGAAACTTCATACTAAATAATTGTTGGACGACATACCGGTTGGAAACGACTATATTTCATTGCTAAAGGAATTTGTTGCTTTTTCCACAAACTCATTAGACTAGTAAACGAACAAGGTCATTCCATGGAGCGATAATTATCTCTTTGGCCTGTTTAGGCAACTTTTGAAAACCTGCAATGCGATTTTCTGCCTGTGCACGCAAGACCACAGTCACCTGCTGGCTATGAAAATACTTTTCACCAGAAATAAGGTTTTGTGGAATCCAGTAACATCTTATTGTTTTTCAGTTTGTCCAAAGTGGTATACCGTTATCAAAAATACCTTTTGAAAAACGGAAACCCTTTTATGTGGTTAAACCAGATTTTTCCTGTTGATAACCATGTTGATGATGATATACAAATCCTTTTATTTTTTGGCTGTTTCTGTGAGCACCCAGGCATTTTTATACTCTGCTTCGTTAGCTTGTTAGATATTCACAAATGACTAAATTCTACAAAAATTGAGAATGAGCAAGTACACAAAGCTATTTTTCAGTCACGTTTAGGCATTAAATGGCTGGATTGTTTCCTCTTTCTTTCTGACCTGAAGGATTCGTGCCAGAGAAATATTCTGAGGGCCGTTATTTATGATCTTCATAATTAAGTGTGGCTAGTTGTTTAATAGGCTCCAATAAATGCAGCCTTTTAAGTTATGATCATAAATCATATGGCTTCATTTTATTATGCCTGGCAAAGCTTGTGTTATGCTTTGTTGGGAGCTATCTTTGGTTAGGAGTTGTTATCCACTGGTATGTGCCAGAACTCAAGATTAAATTGTTTTCTGTTCATATTTTGACCTTAAAAAGCCCTAAATTTCACTGATATAGACTTCTTTTCAAATGCTGATGAAATTATTAGCTTCAATGTGTTTCTAAGCTTTCTTAATTTTCTTCAGGCAAATTCCATTACCAAAAAGATATGTAACTTAAGTTTAAAGAATGTTTTCTGACAAAGCCAACTTTGATTAAGGAAAATTTACAACTGAAAAAGTATTAATTTTAAATTAAAACGAATTTGCATCCTAAAATCAATTTCCACTTGACCTCTGGGTTTGTGAGCTAAGTGTCCCCGTCATTCATACGCCTGTCTGTGAGACCCTCACATGTGTAACATTGCAGACAGATGGTTTCCTAATTAATAAGCTTGTCCCATGATCAGTCATGTCTCTCCTAAATATCCTTATGATGGAAATATGCATGTTTGGCCCTCAAAGTAGATTCAATTGGTCCTGCTAGATTTAGCGTGGCATTTGGCAGACAGAGGTTGGCTCAGGTAATTGTTTGAAACACTTTGATTACAGGTATCTGACAAGGAAATGACAGGTGTCACAATCGTGAGTTTTATGTTAGTTGTCATCACCTGTGCTGTCCGTTTCTGTCACGGTCCCCATCCTCAGTTTTGAGTGTGTACATTTTGTTTTTCCATTTTCCCTTAAATGTTTTTAAAAAGTTCAATCTGCATAAATACACAAGCACTGGTTTTGAGATATGTTCCAAGATATGTACTTAGTGATTCATGAATTAATATGTGATAGGCATGTGTTAGATATACTGTCAAAGATTTAAAATTTGTTACCAAACTAAAAATCGAGTCAAAAACTGACATTTTCCACAGGCTTACGGTAAAATCTCACCTATTTAGGACACAATACGGCAAAAATTTTATTCTCATATTTTTCATAGACGACCCATAACAGCGAATTAATGCGCAAATTCTGGTGCATGGATTCCACCAGACAATGTTTTGATAAAGAATGGATGTTCACAGTGGTGTTAGAGGGCCTTGAAATAGGAGGAAAGACCAATTTTGACAATTCTTTTTTGTTCGAAATTGGCAAGATTTTGCCTCTACTAGATCATGATTGGCGTATATACTGAAAGGTTTCCCATGTGTTGTTTACAGTGTTGCAGAACAAGTTATACTAGTTCATTAAGTTGGATCCTAGTATTGAAGGACAACTTTCTTAACCTTTGCTTTTGTTCGAAATTCTATTTACCTGTCAAACATGTGTTCTAAATCAATGGAGTATTTATCCTAAATTGATTGCTTGAAAGAATATGGTTTGTTTTATTTTTCCAAATCTCCTACTGATATGACAAATACAATTTCGTCGCTGTGTTGAAATGAAAATGAGAACATGTGCAGTACATGTTTTAGAATGTCCTCAGTATATCAATATTACAGATTCCAGTGGTTTTCGACATGGAAACATACGTTTTACTTTCTTGGTCTATGCAAAATCTAGGAATTGCAGCTATGACAAATTTGTGACCTTTCCACTTGCATTCTGGTGTTGTATGCAAATGATCAGAAAAGGTAGACACTAAAAAATTCCAGACCTCGCTTTGCTTCGCCTTGGCGGCATGAGTTAATGGATTTTAATTAAAAGGTTGAATTAAATTGTGGTGGTCGTATTTAATTAAATGCAAGGTGAAGGCGCATGGTCAGTGTTCTATAAATGCGCCTTGTGTTTTTTTACTAGGGAACTGTATAGGAGCCTGCAGGAATCTGTGTATTGTTTTTGACATTTTTGTGTAATTGATCCTCATCTGAGGTGTTCTGTGGCAGTTTGTTTGTCTTGTAGTTTGTGATCTTGAGGTTGACCAGTGACATGGTGTCTCCATGGTGTAACACCAGGTACCATACTACACTGAAGAGATTAAATTTCTTAAGATGAGTGATAGCTTTCTGTTCTTGCTGTTGGAAGTCAGTCGATTGTGGTAACTATGTGAGGACAATTTAGATCAGAATTTTTTAAAAGAGAATACTTTACATTTTATTACTCAGAATTACTACGATCCACTTTAGTGGCATATTTGGTAGTTACCGTAACTACACGAATGAAAAAGTACAACAAAATGGAATTTACTTGTTGTAAAAATCAAATGATTAATTAGCAATATTGATATCTAATAACAATTGAAATTTTTAAACCCTCAGGATTGTTGGTTGTCCGGATGTAAATGGGTGCTGTAATATTATGAAGTGGCTGTAAACAGCAACCAGATCCTCGAGTCCATTGTCTCAGATGGTCACTCAGGTTTCCTCATTTGGTAAAGGATAACCTTGCAGGGATTAATTCAAACAAGTTAGAAACAGCATGAAATGCCTGTTGGTGGAACTTGAAATATTTTGTGTTTACTTACCCCTTCATACTCTTACTTATGTCTGTGGCTCTCAGCTTAAGAAATAATTTCTGTTATTTGTGGACCATGTCATTGCAGAGCATGTCATTATGGGGTTGGTTAAGTTTTGTAAGTTACCTTGTGCCTCTCCACGTATTTCGCACAAAAATAATTCTCAAAACAGTCACTTTTCCATTTTTTCAAAAGCTGATTACGTTTTTGCAAATAATTGGAGTTTCAACAAATGTTGTATTAAGACGTCTACACTCCACAATCTATGCTTGTAGTAGACTAAAATATTCTTAATCTTTACTTTTGTGGAGAAATTTTACAAATTTAGAATTTTACTTGTCGGCCATGTCGTTTGCTAAATAAGTGAAGAATTTACTGTAAGCTTAGACATTGACGGCTGATTATTTCATCAAGTGGTTTGTTTTGCCTTATATCCAGTTTTTCTGGCATATTTTTTATTAATAACTTAACATAAAAACCATGTTTTACAACAAAACTGAGCTTACCTTTCTTATACTTGTATTATGGCCCTTTTGGCAGATTTTGAGCATCAATTCCTGAAAATAAATGAGAATTTCATGAATTCGATTGATTACCACAAAAGAATAACTGGACTGCATTCACGATTCATGATTACACGATTGTTGTCTAGTGCAATGCAAGAACAAACTAGGTAGTGTTTTCTACACTATCTGTCTATAGCAAAATTACCCACTTAAAGGAACTGGATGTCAGGCTTCCGATTGATGTCGCCACAAATTTGGTCAAATTTTCGAGCCCCCACTAAATGGGCAGCTGTCCTAATTTTCCAGCTTCACACCATCATCACAAATATAGTCAAGCCCTCCCCATCCGAACTGAAGTAATTCGCTTTCCTTGTTTTTTATAAAAAAACTTGTTCTGAACAGGCTACAGAGACACGTAGCTGTAAAAAACTCCATTTCGAAGTCACCATGGTGATCGCAAACTTGTGCTGTTGGCCCTTATATCTGTTTCACTATTTTCGTTTATAAAACGTTCATTGTTTTACGAGCATTTACACATTGTTCATTGACATTTATGAAATCTCTTTCTATTGTTGGCTATATTGATATCAGATGGAACTGGTGTATTGATTGTATAGTGGCAGGCATGTTTGTTCTTTTGTCGCCATACCACTTCACAGTCTGTGGTGGTGTTATTTATTGTGACTCTTTTTGTTATTCTGTTATTCAAGGTTAAATCACATCTTTCACTTTGATCCTTATTGTGAATCATTCTCACTCTTCAAAGTCGGCTGGTCCTGTGTACTTAGAAACTTCCTATGAGTAATTATAATAATATATTATTTGCAGTAATTGTTCTGTTGGTTAGTACAATCAAATATTTCACACACGGCCTTTCATATCATTACTGCGTATGCAAATTTTTGATACTGGGTCGAGTATTCTAGATCATCAAAGAACCATAATAAGAGACTCAAAAACCATGTTGTTTGTTTGAAATTTTCTTTTTACGTAATAAAACGATAAATTCTTGTTGTCCTCAAAACTTGTACATAAAATATATGTGAAACGAATCTTTTTTCTGAACAGTAGTTCATCTTTTCTTTTATTATGATTTGAGTGCACATCACATATCGTTTTTATTCCCCCTAACCTTGTTACATGGTAGTACTGGGCTCTGCATCTAAACATAATGAATGACTGTGTAATGAAACCTTAAGGTCTACCATGCTAAGGTAATGAAGCTAGTTAGATGAACATTGCCAATGCTCATTTTCAACCTCATCTGCTACTTGTCTGTGAGTGCTGGGAGATTGTCCTGCTGACTTTGTTGTCTTGTCTCATTACTGAGGCCCTCTGGTGGGATGATTTGATAACCTGCTGTCATGGAGTGTGGCGGCCATTGTTGTTTGGTGATTCCAATGTGTGTAGCCAAAGAAATGTAATTAAATTGGGTCTTTATGCATTTCCAAAGTCACAATATCTTTCTTGTGACGGGAATGATTATTAGCAATAGTTTCCATCCGTTTTGTGTTTGTACACCTGATGATAAACTACTTAGTTTGCCATGTTTCCTGTGTTATGAACTGTTCTGAGACGCCTATTTGACACATCACTAAATACCATTTGACGATGCAGTGAATGTTAGGTTGCTACATGCTTTTAAAAATACATACATGTGGAACAATTCTGAACACATTAGCATTTTTATAAGGTCTTGGTATTGCATGCCATGGTTTTTGAAATTAAATTAAAAGGGTAGAAATGAGTAGGAACTTGAGGGAGGTTAAAATCCTTTTTAGTAGCAAAAATATTTTCACTCATTGCAGTGATGTAAGAAAATTCCATTGTGCAAAAGAATAGAAAATAAAAACTCTTTTACTGGAGCACACTGGGAAACAAGAAAGATGGCCTAACTAAATACATAAATTACCCATCATTAGCTAAGTAAACCCTCCTACAATGAGGAACTGCCACCAGCTGCCTTCACCAAATTTATTGATGGCATGTGTAATAATTGACACCTTGGTTAAAAGATTGAAATAATTATCTCATCTTAACAACATCCGTATGAGCAAGACCATCTCAGTTTTGGAAGTTTACAAAGGAAAGACTTTTTTGGCAAAAACCATTAAAACCAACAGTTTCTGTTTAAACCAGATTGTTTTAGCTCATGATGGCTGATTGCAGCATTGGACAGGAGCCATAACTAACATTGATGGGAATGAGCAAATGATATTTCAGTCCTCATGGGTTTCAGAACTTGACTTTTAACAGCTGTGTTTGTTATGTAAGCTCAACACAGTGTGGCGCACTGATGGAGAAATCCATCAAACTGGTCTCTACACACTCCTGCAGCTTGTGCCTGCTTGGTTTGGCTCCTCAGCCTAGCTTGTTGATTTTACATGATTTTATTGTTTTTACTAATTAAGTGAGGAGGTTTCTCCCAGATTAAGCTGGTTGGTCTGCTTAGGCAATAATATTTATTCCTCCAGTTGTTTGTTGTTGGCATTAATTTGAGTTAGGTAAAAGATTTCTTGCAAAATTCAGCCTCTAGGGTGTCTTAAGCAGGGAGTGTGCAGAACTCGGTTGACCGAACTCTTTCAAGTCATCGCATTTAGCAAGCTCTTAGATTACTACATTTTCACTTTTCTTCCAGAGCCAATCAGGCTTGCGGAATTAGTTTCAGAATTACCTCTACTTAGTTCTGAGAAAATATTCAACAAAGATCTGTTGTCCTGATTGGTCCGTTCAAATAATATTTACCTTACTCTTTGTTGGGTTTTCTGATGAGGCTCAGATCACTAAGTCGTACTTGAAAATCTTGACACTTTTATTTTGATTTTATTCAATTAGTGTGTTATTAAGTAATGACTGTATTCCAAAATTTTGTACACTTCTCTTGCACATCTGCCGAGTATATTTGAAAATGAATTTTAGATCTATGTCAAAACATTCAAATAGATGAAGCTAACGATTGTCTCCTTGGGAAAAACTGTACATGAAATTCCCGCCGGAGTTATTACCAAATTTTAGTTCATATCAACTGGCATGTCCCTCTTAATCTCTGATTTATCAACAGCCCCTGAGCTCACAGCCACTTCAGTGGTATTATAGCTTTTGTATTGAAAATTAGTTTTTCTTCTTAGCCTTACCAAGTGTCAAACACAGGTAATACTTAGTCTTTGGTTTAACCCTGTATTATTACCTGAAGTGTCCAGTCTAATGTATGGGCCACTTCAACTAGATTCTTCACTCACAAATCAAACAGTGCCTTAAGTGTAGAGGGCCCTCAACTGCGTTGGCCTGCGATGAAATATTGGTCATAGAAAGTGAAGTATTTAACATCTCAAACTGGCTCTGGGGATGTCAAGAGATTTTCACTCAAAATCCAGTGCTGTAGTATCGGAATAAATAGTATCATTGACTTGGTCTCCAGTGGAATAGTGAGTTCCACATGGGGCACTGTCAGTACTGACTGTGGTAATTTTTCCTGTGTCGTTTCCATTTCCAACGAGATTTTTGAAACCAATAGTGACTCAAGAAAATTGGGATTAGCTAACCCTGAAATTGTGAATTTGATAATGGCGCATGTATGCTTTGCCTATGACTTGATTGGCTGGCTCATTCGGCGACAGTTAGTGATTGGATGAGAAAGGTGATGATTTTAAACCCCAAAGCACTTCAGTTAAGAATCCAACAGTGGCTGCAAAACAGTGGCAAAATGTTGTCTATGTTGTTGACACGTGTTTTTCGTGAAAGTTGAACGTTTCAAAGCCGTATTCAAAGCACAGATTTCACTGTCAAGATCAGAAATACAATAGACTAAGCTCCTGGGCTAATGCAATAGTTGCTATACTCCACACAATAGGGCCTACAGTCGTAAAATCATGAAACAGGCCTCTTTGCAGCAGCAGGGTTAATTAGTTCATAGTACCTTGAAACCGGTTGTGTTTCTAATGAGTCCCTACCAACCACATCTTCTTATGGGAGAACCCCTTGGTATTGTCCGTTTGTGGACATTAATAAGTATGGTGCACCACTCACAAAATCCTGATTTCGCCCGAATTAGATGGGGTGTGACTGCCGTGCAATACTGTTTCAAAGTGCTGAAAGAATTTCAGGTCAGTGCGGTCTATTGACTTGAGAATGCCAAGTTATTGGTGGGCTGAACCCAATATGTACAGTGATCAAGTGATTTATTGATTACACAGTTATGCACTGTTGCAGTATATGGCTGAAAACTTGATGTGAAACAGGCGAATGAATTTCTGTAACTCTGAATTTGGAGAAAGTGCCGATATACGTTGGTGGATTTTTGGGGGCCCTCGACCATTAAAATGCAACTGGCATGCCATTTTTAGGGGCAACGTGAACACGTTTACTTTAAAAATTTTGGTTGGCCTCCCTGTGATATCCTAGATCGGCCCGTGCGATAAAACTATTCAAAGCTCAAATACGATATGTTGATTGCAAGATGCTGGTTAAGTATTATTGTCGAAATTCCCAAAACCATATTAAACTTTTACTTGTGATTGAAATATTGGGAGTCTTTTTGCTGTTATACTCAAACGAATGAGACCTGTTGCTCAAGTTAAATCACTTTACTTGTATTACCAATAGAGTTTGTGTCCATGTAAAAAATTCACAAACTCCGACACCCAACATTCTGCTTACCTTCATCCTTTGAACACTGAGTCACCAACAGATGTCAGTGTGTAGAAACCTATTTGCAATCCACTACAGACCACATTGGAGACTATGAACCATTTTTTCTACCTGTGGTTGTTATGAATCTGCTCTGAGAGTTCCTCAGGACACCCCATCCTGTCCAGCACTCTGCTGTACTGTCCAGTCCTATCACACAACATCAAAAGAGTACACACCTCTCAATAAAAACACTGATCTATCGATAATCAATCTTTGTTCATTGTTCATCGAAATTAGATTTGGCCAGGAGAGCAACTCTGGCCAAGCCAATATGCTTGTGGCAGGACAAACCATTGATCTTCATTCGCGACGAAACAATAGGACTAACCCCGATCTATCAGCTGGGTGGGGGAAGTGACCTATGTGCGTGTGTGCGGCTAACACAAAAGATTTTTTGATCTGTATGTTACTCAATAGGGGTTAGAGAATTTTGTTTACCAGGTGCGGTAGCTACAAATAGAGTTGCCAGAAGAGTGTATTAGGAACACTGACCTCCAAGTGTCCAGCACTAGGTTTTTCAGTGCAGTTTTGTTGATTTTCATTCCAGTCACTTGGACATTACATATTACATTGGTCTTGTGCTCTCTTTGCCACAGCTTAGTTTAATCTCGGACAAAATTAATTATCAAAATTGCCTTTTGTTCTATTTCAAAGGTTCCTGACATTGTTGTGAGTGCCCACAGTTTTTTAAAATGTCTGATGGTAGATGAAATACCTTTGGAGACTGAAAAGGCCTTTATTGTTGCTGCTTTTCTTTTTTGAAAAAGAAGTGGAAAATAAAATTTTTCCTGTCTGTCATTTTGTGACCTAAATTGGTGAGATTTTACCTCAACTACAAGTAACTTTTATTGAAATTTCTCGTTATCAATACCAGTTACCTGTTCAACACAGTTTATACACTGTATTCCTGCAGTCGACATTTTAAAAGTGAGCCTCTTTTTAGGTTTTAAAAACAATGCATTTTACGCTTAAATACAGCCCAGAGTGTGACTTTTTCGCATGCCTCGATATATTCATGTCTCACATGCATTGTTTTTAAAGCTAAAAAGAGGCTCACTACTAAAATGGTGACTGCGTGAATAAGGCCTATTACCATACCAGTTTCAGTGAAAGCTCAGTGTTGATTTAACAGTCCATGTCTGAATTTCTAGTAATTTCACAGTTTATTGTCCAGTTCTGCTTGATGTCCTTTTCCCACCAACTCCCTAACTCTCTTATTTTGAACAGTTTCAGTAGTTGAGATAGTGCAACTCTAACCAAAGCAGTTGCTGGAGGTCAGGACAGATAGTCAAATGTACCATCTGGTGTAATCCAGAGAACTGCATGAATATATAGTCAGTGGGAAAGAAACTGAAGTTTTCATAATGGGAAAGCATTATTACTCAATTTAAATTGATCACCTTACACTGTGCGTTAACTTGAACGACTGTGGTAGACGAACGGCATTAGAACCAACTGACACCCCTGCATGGGGCATTTTTATCGAGTCCTAGGTACACTAGCATACCTGTGACAATACAGTATTGTTTTAAGTGGTTTGTTTATTGAAACATTTTTGTCATTGCATGCTCACCATTTGTCAATAGGAAATCAGCACTGATCCGAGAAGTCAAAACATTGTTACTGCAGTCAATGCATTGCTGTTCAGCCAACAGTATACTCATTTATCTGGTGGGGTCTCAGTGTAATTACAGGTAAACTCTATAGTCTCCAGGTAGGAATGAGATCTTTCCCAGGAACTATTAAATTGTACATTTTCTTAATTTCCGCTTTTACAAACTGTCAAAACAATTTTCGAACAGTCATCAGTCCGAACACAAATTTAGCTTGAAAGTTGCATGTATGATCTTTTCACAATGTTTGCAGCAAACCATCACTAAACATGGTTATATTGCTGCCCAACTCAGTTGGAATTTCCGAATTGATTTTTGTAAATTGCTGAAAAAAAGTTCATTGCTATATGAACCAAACATTTATGATATAATTGCTATATGACCATCTGCAAACACCATACACCAAAGCATATGATATTTACATGTTTGCATAAGTGATGCATGTTTGAAAATAAATCATCTAAAGCCATCTCAGCTGTTTGCACTTAACCCCAATTACTCTGTTTATTACTTGACTGTTGGATAAAGACAACCTAGGACCAACAGCAGAGGCCATATGCCCGCCAAATTCACTATTCTCAAATCCTGATTTTGTTCAGTTCAACCTGCTTTATCCACACGCATTAAAAAGTTTGTTTCTTACTGCTGTACACCTCATTGTGATTAATTGGTTGCTTGTTTTATTAAATTATCGCTGGGGTTACGGTAAAAAAACCTCCAGTAAGGTACACAGTGTGGCGTACAGGTAAAATTTATTGTCTTAACTCCGAATTTGATTCTGGGCATAAACATGACGTTCTTTCTGCAACACTTTTTACATAATGCATATTCAGATGGGTAGTTTACAAAGTGTAACTCGTATAATTAAATTATATTTTTCCTGCTTGAGAAATATTGGTGTGGTAAACAAGATTGAAGCTGACACCTGGTGGAAGCATTTTAGCAATAACGGTTGTAAGACATTGACTAAATATTATCATACACACACGGGATTTACTACAGGTCAATTGAATCTCTTAGACTACTTCATAACATGTTTTAAATGTACACTCATGCTGTTTTCTTTAAAACAGTCGACTGGCTACTCACCATTGGTAAGCCTGTTTTTCTAGACTTCCATAGTGTGTTTGATTCAATGGTGCAAATGTTTTCTTTCACTTTCCACAGCACTTGTCTTGATACATCAGTTGGTTTAAATGTCTGCTCTAGGAAACTAGGATTAAAACTGTTAACTAACAGTAATGTGTGGAAACTCCCTGCAGATTTCTAGATCAGCACAATATAATTTGATTTTTCGCAAGATAATCCCTACACGTGAACAAGAGCATTTCTTCTCCATGACTTTGGTTTGTTATTTTTGACCTTATCTCGGGATCATTCTTTCTTTTAGTCAGTTGGAAATCCTGAATGCTCTTTTTGTGCACTTAACTCCAGGTTATTAGTGGTAGCGTTTCACTCCATTCAGGTGATGTAAAAAGCTACCATTCTTCAGTATGCCATGGTCCCCAGCATGGATGAATGTTCCACTGCAAGCATTTCCTTTCTAATACAAGAACAAAGTATTGAATTGACTGGTTTATGAAACCTTTGTATTAGGGTGTTTCAAGGTTCATTTGCTGATAACAAATCCTTTGAAGTGAAATGTTGGCCATGTTTTGAAAACATTGCACATTCCTTCATTTATACATCATTTGGCCTTTGTGTATGCATAATAATTTGAATGTTATAAAGATTTTGATTTTGATTCTGTGCAACGATGATCTCATGTTGCGACAGGTCTTATTCATACGATGAAATTCCCACGCCTGTTTCCTGCAGCTGTCCATTTAGTTTTTAAAACAGTGAGATATACAATCAAATCTACGGCGTATGAATATTCTGTAATCTGATTTGGAACGTAAACCCATATCAACAAGTAAAGCTACATTCTTTTCAGGAGGTTTCTCTTCCCACTTCTTGAAAATTGCTTTAGATTTTACCACTTGTGTAAAGGTTACGTTAGCTTATCAAAACATCCATACGTTTTTGTCGATTTCGAAAGAAAAGGAAATTTACAGACTTCATTTCTTCACTGAATTTATAGAATTTACTATATTTTTCTGCGAAGATGTGTTTTTTAAGCCACCTATGATTAGCATAGTTTTAAGTTGTAGTATAGTTTAGTACTAAAAGTTCAGTAAAATATTAGTATTTAACAATTAATTATCATAAGGTAAACAGTTATTACTCATTTGCATTTTGATATTAATTTGGTAATATTTACCTATGGTGCTTTCTAGCTACCATGCTTCCAAGAAAATGATGGATTTCTCAGCTTGCCCACATCTCACCCTGTCTTAGTCCATTAAGACTTAATCCTGTCAGGAAGGTATCAACACTGCAGTCTATCTATTTAATCCTCTTGGGTTCCTAATTCTTATTGACTTTCCTGTGTGCAAAGCTTTGATGAAGACTGTCAGCGTTAGGTAATGTCTTGTAATAGAGGAAACTGAGCAGATGAGTTACCATATTCATGGAGACTAACAGTTATGAGAATTTTCGTCCTTGAGATGTAAAAAATTTCATTTTTTTTCGTAGTCCCGTGTTCAGTGATACTTAACACAACTGTCAGTGGTCGACTTTTGAGTGTTCTCAATTGAAACTCCTTGGGTGTTATTCCAAATAGAGCAAAATCTGTATTGCCCTGTCAAATTTCTGATATTTGTTTCTCACAAAATCATGCAGCTATCTTAATTTTAATAAATGATCGTTGCAATTCTATGTTCTAGATCATTAACATTGATCCCATTCCTTGTTTTTATAACTTTGTGAAACATAACCTTACCCTGCGCTTAAGGAGGCTGTTGGAATGAGTGCTGTCATTTTATTAAAATTCACAAAACAGTTATATTGTGTTCCTCTGTATATAACCACAGATGTTTACAAGTGACAGTTTTTACCCCCTTCAGTTAGTTCCGCTCTGGTGAAAATACAGTGATAAATGAACTCGCGCACCTGGGCGTTCAGGTGCAAATTTTGCCTGTTGGGAATACAAATGTTACTAAAAATGCAGCTGGCTGCATCACGCTTTTCACCAAATTTCTAGTCCTTTAGGTCAGGAAATGATCTTGGCGATGAATTACATTCTGAAGGATTATTATTAGACATAGATGGTGACAATGTATTGAACATGCCCTGTCTGGTTGAGTATTTTATTGATTGATAGAACAACAAGACAAAATAACCTTCCGGTAGGCATTGTTTGAAAAGGTTAGGGGGGTTTATTAAGGAAATGGAAATGGAGATGTTTGAATTATTGTCCATTAGAATGAATTAGTTGTATTGTTTTATAGATACTTCTATGTTTGTTGATAAAGAAACCAAAAGAAATTTAATTATTTCACTGCTTTTTATAGCAAATCGAGTCTTTTTTAATTTGTGCTTTTTATGGTTACCTTGTAAATTATGTTATAAGTTTCTCATGAGTGTTGTCTATTCGCATAATCCTAAACATTTAATTTTTTTGAAACAATACTTATTTTGAGGCTGTTTGCTTTTAGTGTTTTTTTGAAAGTATTATGACATTTTTTTCAACTGTTAATGTCACACTTTTCATCATGACGTAAGTTTGAATTTTCTGTTTCTTCCCCGCTGGAAATTATTTTCTGACTCTTATTTTTAAGAGCTGACACCACATTCCAAGCCCTAATTATTGAACAGGTAATAACTTACCTGGTGACCGTCGATCTAGAGTAAAATCCCAACCAAGTTAAGTGTCAGCTGCCTGCGCTTGCAAAAACACATCCTTCCTGCTGGACTAGTTTGAAGATGTAAAAATCTGGCTCATTGCCCCCAATAATATTTATCATTGCAATAGACTCTGCAGCATTTTCTTCATTGGTGGACCAGTCCACTTTTCCAACTGTGGGGGTTACCGTTAATCCCCAGTGCAAACTATCTCATTAGCTTGGCCCTGTGCTAATCCCGATGATCTGTTTGTGGTTGTTGGTTAAGACCCTTGAGTTGAACCTGTGGGGTTTCATTCTTGTTCAGCTAAAAATTTATCCTGGCAATGTTTGTGTTTGTTGTTGTTGTTGCAAGCAGTTTGTCTTTCTTGGGGAGCCACTGGCTTCTTCTATATTCCCTGCCTAATGGGGCCTGACACTGCAATGTATTTATATCTGCTAACTGTCAAAACTGTAATCAGATTTGTTCTAACTCCTCAGAAATAGCTCACTATGACTCAGAAACCCTCAAACTGGTGTCTTAGTTTTATTTTTGCTTTATCATTGTTGTAACTTATTAATAAACGAAATATACAATTCAAAGTATTTTTCTACTGTTATGCCTAAAGATTTTATTAATTATTTTGGAATTATCAATCAATCAACTTGAATTCTGTAATATAGGCCATAGGTTCCCGTACGAAAATATTTTAAAATACTTAGGTGTAGATGGGATCATATTTGTTCACAATGTTTCAAATCAGACGTGGACTTCTGCGCACAGACTGCTATATGTGAATTCATGATCATATCGACATGAGACCATGTAAAAGTATTAAGTGCAGAATTCTTAGGCTGTGTTTCAGCCAGAGTTCAGCCAGTTTTGGTTGAGGAAATCATGTGCCTGAGGTCCACAACAACTTGCAAATACGCGATCCTGGTTAGTAAAATTAGGGAAAAAATCATGGAAGGAGCGTTTATAGTTTTGTGATCTGATCCTGATGGAATGTTTTCAGGAATATGCAAGTAGTTCAGCCAAGACTTAGAACCATTCATTCCTCTGTCAAAATGATACTGAATCCTGAAACAGAAAAATTGTGTTGACCATCCATGAGGAGGTGTGTCATGCTTACCTTTGATTGCTGAATCCTGCGTAGTATTCTTATTGTGAAGACTGATGTCAGACCAAGATCTAGTCCCGTGTATAGCCATATATTAGTGTGTCCACACTCCACCAATTATTCATTGTAAATAGTAATTTCCGTGGGCAGCCAAGTTACTGTGGACGCGTGTTAGTCAGAGGCCTCTGTACAAAACCACCGACCCCCTACGCTGTAGCTTGCACCCTTGTGGGAAAGTTACAAACAAAACATACCCTTTTATTCCTGTTGTTTATCCTTCTCGTACATTGTTACTGTTGCCGGTAATAAAAGCAGCTCCCTTTAAATGACAGGTTTACTTGTCATTGTTGGGAAGTTGCTGCCTCAGTTATCGCAATATTTACTTTCCCTCAAATTCAACTGGCTGTCGTTTTTTTCTTTTATTGGGATTAGAAACCCGTGGACTTGAAATTGGTTGTGTTTTGTTGCTACGTAATGAGGTGTCCTGAAAGTGAACGGATTCAAAATGTTTTTCTGTGTCAGAGTTGAGAGTCATTTTTGTTCCGTTGAGTTATTCATGTTAATGGAAAATTATTTTGTTATCGGCCTGAAAAAACTTTTCCACTGAACCAATGAGAAATACCCAATGTCTGAACTATTTGAAATTGACACGTGTATTTATCGAATATTAATTATGGTTCTTATTGCTGCAAAACAAAATTCTCAAACTTGAAACCAACATTTTCCAAAACATATTCCAAAATAATATATGTATTTTTGTATGCTTCATTTGTGGGTAAACGAATTTACAAAATTCTTACATGTAAAATCACAAACAAGATCTAGTTTCTTCAAATTCGAAAATAAGTGCCACTCCCAGAGCTTACTGCATTGCTAAAACGTTCAGAATTTCACCATGTGTTGGGTTACTGTGCTGATAATGAAGTAAACATTTTTTTAAATTCATTTTGAGAAATTTGACTTAAAATTTCAAGTTACGTTTTATCTTGCTCTAAATTGACAGAAACTTTGTCTTACTAGACCATAAATATTTTGGCATCGTTCTATTTTTAAAATAATTTAGATCTTAGGTATAGTTTTTCTAGTGATAGAAAACTGAAGTTTGAAAAATGCTTTCAAAGGTTCTGAATTTATGTTGACCACTTCACTGCTGATTCAGGGGTAATTTTTGGAGCACGCCCGTATCATTGGGGCTTAAAAAAATTCATTGACGCACCGTTATTGCTTAATACGGGTCAATGGTCGCATTAAAATTCTGGCACAACATAGATTATTTTGTTTTGAATAATACGCATTACCTTCAAATTCTAACGCAAGTACTATACAGAGCAGCTGATCAAAACTAATTTGTTAGTCAAGCAAAACAACAATGTTGCGATATTGAGTCTGAAAATACAGATCTAATTGTTGATATATGTTGTCTGTTCACTACTCACGTAATATACTGAGGTAACAGGTGACATCACCCACGTGAAAGTGTGGCCCCTAGCTCCCCAAAAATCAAGTCAAACAAAGATAAAAATGCTAATGTGATCCATATGTCCTGTTGGCTCTTAAGTTTGAGGCCATGCAGGTCAGTTGACCTACAGTCACATTTTTCTAAAAGTGATCCATACTAATCAGTCAACGCGTCTCATAATTTGATCTAAGAACAATATAATTTCTATTCATGTTAACCATAATTAAAGCCTCTTGACACACTTAACTTAATACTGCACCAGCCAAGAAACTTCATTAAACATTAGGTGAATGCTAGCAAAATATTTATGTGTTATTGCAAGCCCGTTATAATAATACTCTCAGTTCATTGACCAACTACATTGGATCAATGAAAGAATTATGACTAAATACTAGAGAATAACACATTGGCTGTTATTAAGTAAACAGTGACAACCTGTTTGTTACTGTTTCGGACATTGTCATTGGCTGATCTCCAGATCAGGGCCTCACACAGGTATACAGTCACTGCCACCACTAGGGTCTGTGGTTGATTAAAACAATGCATTGGTATGCGGAGTCTGAAAGTCTTGGAATTCCAGGGAAGTTTTGATAAAAGGTGTATTAACTTTCTACTTTCCTACACCTGTCTGGGACTGAGTCGCATTACGCTCCATGGCCTTTGGGAGTTATTGTGGTTTTATTTGCTAATGTTTGATGGTTCTGAAATGTTTAGAAATGTTGGCGATAATTGATTCATTGTTTCTTGTTGATGTGGATTTAATATTTACTAATGTGTTGCTAGTGTGCCAAAGCATGTCCCAATTTATATAGGTACTGCAATTGGCAGTCTCCTGGCTATTCAAACAGTACATGTAAAGCACAGTTCAGAATATACCCTAAAACTATTTTGGTTGTTGCGTTATGAAGTTTTTGATTATATGCTCATGAGCCATTGGGCTAATTGTTGTCACAAAGATGTATAAAGCTTCATAAATACAAATTGACAATTTCTGGATAGAAATTGGCAAATCAATATCTGATGGTAAAATAAGTTGTTTAAAATTCTCTCATCACGACCGAAATGTAAGTTTTGCTGTTATTCCCCAGTGCTGAATCTCTGTAGCAATCATGTGCCACCTTTTGACAAATTTGTTTTTCTCCACAGAATCTAATTATCTTTAATATCCTCGCACAATCTTAAATGCATTTTGTAAAAATTACTACAATTGCTTTCATTTCGTTATTCATTTGAATATTTAATTACCAGTAAACTTCAGAGCAAGCATTTCTTGTCACTGTCTCTGATACGTGCCTCTCAGTCAAAGAAAAAATGTACAGGTGACACTGGGCATATAAGAAATATATCTTGAAGTTGACACATCTTTTTTGTTAAAAAAGTAAGAATGAGAAAAAGTCGTGTCGTTTTTTAGCATAGAAGCAAGCTTTTGAAAAACGGAAATGTCAAATTTGCCAAATTTTTTAAAGCTCGGCTATCACAGAGCAGAAGCCAGTTGATCAAATTAGTGCATGTACTGTAACAGCAGCCAGTCTTGCTTGCTTCCCTAGGAGCTGTGAACTGGTAGAAGTTTCCATCAAAATAGTGCAAAGCAGAAGCATTAATTTTTCTTCTGTGCACTTTCATTGTAAGTAATGATACATATCCGTGTACGATAATATCGCAGTCTAAACAAATTTAACTTGGATTTTGGCACTAGTCATACAGTCAGCGTCTTTGTAGCTAAAGCTGTACAGTGCATTTCGCCCTGTGTAGGCTTCTTAAGTCTCAACAAAGTGGTCTAAAAAATTTCTTACTATGATAGGGCTGGTTTTCTATTTCTAAGAAGAACAGACAAACCCACAACAGGTCAAGAAAAGCGTCGGAAAATTGTTGATTTTTTAAAATTCAGGGATTTCTATTCAAAAGTAGGTCGGTCATGTGACACAACAATGACCTATTTTGTGATTGCCGTAATTCTTCACTTATTTCACTCAAAAATAACTTTTCTATTTTTAAACACTTTCTACCTTGCCGCAAATAGTGGAGACGTTGCCAATATGTTGTTTGTTGTTTTATAACACAACTTCACAGTACAGCCCATGTAGGTTTGTTGGTCAATGCGATATTTTCTTATTTCAGGTATAAGTATTGTGTTCCTCAACAAAGATGACGAAGGCAAAGTGTGGGCATACAGGATAATATTCCCGTTAGTTTGGGTCATCATGGTGCTGTTTCCTCTCATACAGGTGAGTTATGTTGGTCTGTTGACGCGAGATCTTGAGAACTTTGTGAGGTATTGTCACGCATTGCAAGCGACACACATGACCACACTGGCTTTACTCGCAAGATTCTTGCATCTATGGAACGCTGCCGTGGTAAGGGCTTAACAAATCTTACTATGAAGTTCCACCAATTCTGGAGAAACAGCCATTTTTGTTTTTCAAAAGGATTGTCACGAAAGTGCCCAATTTTTCGAAATATTTTGTGTTGATAGCTGCAGTGCAATTATTGTTATAAATATTGTAATTGAAAATTGTATAAAACATAATGCATTTATTTTGTCTGTAATAAAATGAGAAAACTAAATTCTATTTTCCAATCATATTATGTTCTAAATTTATACGATTTTACTATGTATGGGTCTGGTCAGACTTACCACACAATGATTCTTTTTATAACGTAAAAAAACAGCAAATGTGATACAGTTTTAGATGTACGTGCAGATTCAAAGAAATGGTAAACTTCACAAACACAAGCACAGCAATGCTGTTTGACTAAGATTCATAGACTGACACAGCTCCATAACGTCATGGAAAGCTTATTTCCACTCACTGTCAATGGGGAACAAGTATTGTGGCTCTGTCTGGTACTGTTCATACTTCCATTTCATTTACAAAGAACACATTTTCCACTCGTAAAAGCACATCAAATATATATTACATTAAAATCTCACTAATTTAGGACACAGTGTGCTGGATAGGCGACATTTTATTTTCTCATTTTTTCGTAAATGACATCAGAATGATGCTTTACCATATCTCCATTTTGAAAAATTGTGGGCATCTACAACAATATTAGAAGCATCGAAACATGAAAAACATATTTTTGGGAAATTTTTTGTCTGAAATTGGTATGATTTTAGCGTATTCTCTAAATAAAATTTCAGTAACTGTGCAGTTCAAATGTTTTGCAGATCGTATTCAACAAGTAGGCAAGTTTGTATTAAATTACTTGGACTCAACTTTCTGCAACGCCCTTGTGTATGAAACGATATATGTTTAAAATCGCAATATACAACTACTACAGTACTGTACACAATTGTAATCAGATCACTGGTACATAATGGCATAACTGTGAGTAATAGATTCCACAAGTATCGGCTTACTCGTGACGAAAACCATTCCTCCTCCCCCTGTGGAGACATGTGCTCCCCCTGTGGACACACATGCTCCCCCTGTGGAGACACATGCTGTGTGCACTGCAAGAAACAAATTTTTTATACGTGATTCATGATATCCATGTCAATTAAAAGTTTAATGAATAGCCTGTTACAAAGAACATTTGTTGACCTTTAGATTTGGCTAGAGTAGGGCAATAGTCGGGTGTAACTGTCCGTATTTTGAGAACCAGTTTGGTGCCCGTTATTCATTGGAGAAAATTGGTTCTCAAAATTCAGGCACGTTATATCCGACCATTACCAAGAGTTGGATAAACTATAACACAGGCTGGTTTACCTTTCCATTTTTAATTTCTGAAGTTAGACAGTCACTTAAAGTGGCAAAAAAGATAATATGCAATTATAATTTGTTGCCCTTGTACTATGACTGCAAATACTTTTGTGTAAGTTGTTTTCTCAAATGATGTATTTTTACTATGTTGTGATTTGATTTGGAGATTGCTGAGCATTATCAATGCTTTTTCATGCTGTAGAAAAAATGAGTAAGGGAAATTTCCAACAAATTTTCCTAGGCCATTAAAAAGTACATAGTTTTTGCAAAATCCATGTTTCAGTAATTTGGCAGCAGCTATTCCAAAAATTATCATTTTCCTATTTTAGGAAGTCTGACTATTAAACAGTCGACATTTTACAAGGTGGTTTTATTACCACTTTACTGTGTACAAATCATGCAAATATGAACTACCATAAAATTTCCCCTATTTGGAAAAATGAAAAAATAATTATTTTTCTCAAGGTCGGAGCTCATCACAAATTCTAGAAATAGGCAATATTGGCCATCTCATATTCAAGAACCACCGGAAAGACAGCAAAATTACCCATTCTGTGGATGCAAAACACATCTGAAATTTGAAAAATATGATGGATGCCAAAATTGCCCTTTTACCTAACTCCAGAATGAAGGAAATTCAATTTTTGTAGGAGTTTCCATGTCCCATATTTGAGAGACTGCCCCAAATAGGAGAATTTTTACCATAAGTAGAAATTTCTTTATATTTAGCTTTGATTAAGAAATTTCACAAATTTATAGTTACCATTCCACCATGTGAACATTTACTGTAATCAGTTACTAAAAAAAATTTTTCCAAAAAGGTGTGTCTTAGTAATTTCTAAGATAGCAAGGCTGAGTTCCGTAGACACAAGAATCTCACGATGGGAGCTTGTGTGATTGTATGCTTCACTTGTAACACATGGCAATATCTCGCAAAGACTTGTGTGATCTTGTGTTTTCAAGAGATTCTCAGGTCTAAGGAAGGCGTGCCTGTTCCTATCTATGTATGTTAAGCCACAGGTTGTTGCTGGACATTGTATGGTAGTTCACTTATTTTGCCTAAAAATAATTAGTAAAATGTCCATTTTCCATTTTGCAAAAGCTCATTATATTTACCAAAAATTGTTTTATGAAACCTGCACAGTACAAGCCATGCTAGTAATAAACTAAAATTTTCTTGATCTTTATTTTTGTGGAGAAATTTGACACATTGAAATTTCACTTGTCAGCCATATTGTGTGCTAAATAAGTGATAAATTACCTTAATCATCCATTCATCCATTGTTTTAGGCAGCGAGGATGAACTCGGTGTGTGCTAAATTCAAGCAGATTGCTCTGGATACGCGTATATTTGGCTACCAGAACAACTCTCAACTTGAGCTTGACTCGTTTCTCCTGTTCGTCGCACAAACACGACTTCGGGTAAAGTATTTAATCCCACTGTTGCTAAGACAGGTTCTCAGCGGAGTTACAACTATAAGAATATGCGTGTCCTGTGCTGTTTCACGCCAATACATGTCGGTGGGTGGATGGAAAATGGAAAAACTTGCTGGAATTCATTTAATGGCAATGGTGAAACCTGTTGAAAATCATGCTTTCAGGGCTGCCTTCCATAGTCTTATGACACTCACGAGAAAAGTTAGTGTGGTCACATGGTTTGTTTGTATGACGATATGTCGTGAAGTCTTGAGTGATGTTTTGTTTTCGTGAATGTCCAATACACCCATCACGTATACACACTTTTGAGATATCGGCAGCATTTAAGTTTTCTGTCATCGTTGGTGAAGACGTTACTGTGGTGATGTGTCCACTTCTGACCTGTTTTAGTGAGAGTGTGACTGCATTTGAAGATCCTGTTGCCTTTTTATTGACAAAACGAGTTCTCCGATTTTTACTCACTAAAGCGCACAAATAAAGGTACAATTGTTTTGAGTTGTTAGATTGCGTTAGCTCTTTTTGATTGAGCATTAGTCTGTTTTCGATTTTTTTGTTGTCAAGTTGAGATTGTAAAAACAAGCTGTTTCTCAGATTACCATATCCCTTCTAGGACTGTTAGAAACATCACACAGTCTTTATTGGTTTTTGTCACTTCGACACTCATTTTTAGACACATTTAGCATATACTGAAGCATGTCAGTAAATCATCACACAATTTGGTTTGGTAGCTTAGCTGTGTCTACAACTTCAGGACTCCGTGAAACCTTCGTGTGTTTGTCTCGTCACTGAGGTTATTTTGCACTTCCACCACTAATAGCGGCCGTTTTTCTACATCTTCTAGGCCAAAGTTTTCCACATCCCTATCCGCCCATCCTATCTGATTGGACTGTTGGTATTGACTGGATTCATGCTACTGGTGTTGTTCCAAACCAGTGTGATTGGCAGCAGATTGGTGTAGTGTGCTGCCACCTTTGGGCAAAGGACCACACTTTTCAAGACCCAGGAAAGTTGCTCATGTTGGATTGTGATTAGCAGTCAAAAAATGGTGTGATTTGCTTCCATCTTCAAGCGCAGGACTTAACTGAACTCATCAATGGTGCTAGTATTAAAAAGTGAGGGAAATTGTATGGGTGTTGTGTGCTGCCATCTTCAGGTGGAGAACCAAATTAGTTACAGGACACAAGGATGATGGTTTTGTGCTAAGTGTGTGAATGTGTCATTTGTGTTCACTCTGATGAATTCTATGAATATAGTGTTGTAGTTTGATTGACAGAATGCCTTAATTTCACAGGTTGAAATCGTTTTAGAGCGTCAATTTTTCTACTGATGTTCTTTGACAATACTGTTTTTGGTATGTAATGTAAATACGAGTCTAGTGTAGCACAGTGTAATCTTTTGTAGCCGGTATTTCTTAAATATGTTATAAAAATTAATTAAAGCCTTCAATTAAGGCAAAAATGCAATAAAAGAATGATGTATATTTTATGGAACATTTATTTGCACCATTTCATGCATAATGTATAACAATTGCAATATGTAGTTTATTGTATAATACACCTTTGGAGCTATATTGAAAAATATATATTTACCAGCAATATAATTAAAAATAAATATTTTATTAACACTCCTTAGTTTCCATTGGTCCGTAAAACTTGAACAACCAACCTACGAAACCTGTCTTTCCCATCGTAAATGGAGAACTACTTAATTATGGAGCCACTGAAGCAAATTTATTGCCAATGTACACATACGGGAGTAAGGTCCAAGGTAATCTGCCAACTTCAAATTGGAATAGATTCAGTTAAAAGCAACTAATCTAGTTTTAAAAGTAACCTGTTCATGAAAAAATCTTTAAAACGGTCTCTATGCTACATCAGGTGTTATGAAACAAACCCTTGAGTGGAATTGATATTAACTAATAGTATATATTCGAAATGAATTACGAAGCCAAAACTAATCTCTCAGAAGGGAGTTAGCTTTACAATGTATGGCCAAGTAGTAAAGCAGCTGCTGCGTATCTATTCATTGCTCTTTTTCAACTGGGTGAATGAGTTGATTCTCCCACAGTTGTTCACTGGAAACGAACTGATTTGGAATGAATTCACCAGATACAAATCCAATGATGGATCAAGTCTTATCAAGGATGGCGAATGGGAAACGCAGCTAAAAATAATGCACTTTTCTCACAATTAAATGACTTTGAAATCTCTCAATGTTTCCTGCATTTTAAATATAACCAGGCTGTAAAATAATCTTTTATCCCATACACGTTTAACCTGTCGAGAGCAATACGGCCACGTAATAATGTTTTCAGTATTCACCTCCCGCACTGCTTCAACGGTGACCTCTGATGGAAAGTTCAAATGGTAGGTAAGTGTAGACTTGACATATTTAGCCAGTTCAATTATCAAAGTTTCAGAATATAGTTCTAAGTAATACAGTTGCAGCAGTATAAATAACACTCGACATGCAATCGGGCCCCAAACCTAACATCTTGTAAAAAACTTAATTATGACACTTCCATCTCAGTTTTCAGTTGCTAAATATTATACCGTCTGCAACTCGGGCACCTATTCCTCTCTATTTAAAATATCAATCTCATGAAAATAGTTAAATATCAACATTATTTAACTATTTTCATGAGATTGTTTTCATCTTTGTTATTTCTTTTCAATTAATAAATCGTTTTATTTAAAACAGTTTCTTTTACTAGAGAAAACCTGCAACCTAACAAGCAAGTACATACACATAGGATGTGATTCGCCACATGGACAGTCTGATTGAAGTATTTTAATTAAAAAATCTGCAGAAAAAAATGAAAGAAACTTTAGGAATTCAAAGCAAATGGGATAAATACAAAACCTACCTACATTGGTATAGATGAAGTAATATCCCACTCGACATTGTTCCATATGTCGATACGCGGAATAATGTCTCGTGGTATATTACTTCATGTACGCCACTCTCGGTACATTTTGTGTATTTCACAAGAGTTCTCCACTTATTGCAAGAGTTCAGTTTCAACAACTTTTGAATTTGCACCAACACTCAATAAATGAAAATTTTCATCTGCAACAGAAAAACAACGCGCTGCATTCATTTGAGTATTTTTTGGTAATTTGGAGGTGGGTAACACACAAACCAGGTTACTAAGATAGTCATGAGTTCAGAGTATAATCTGAGACCATATTAAAATAATCTGCTACATTACCAAACACCGAATTAAACCCTCTGTCTGCTGTACATGGCCAGCTAATTGACTTTTAATTGGAAAAATGTTCATCCCTATCTATAATCCATTGAAATGATAATGAATTTAAAGCAATGGAATTCAACATCAGTTTTTAGTTCGCCGTTGCCAGCTTGACACCAAATTACCACTGTGATGTAACGGGACACTTGATTGGTTTCCCAAAAACCTCAAAAATTGCAAAATATCTGCGGATGAAAGAAAGTATGTTTCATCCATTTCACAACAATAAAACATGCTGTGCTACATGTATGATTGCCACCACGATGGGACCTGACTAAACATCGTAAATATGGCCATGTTGGTTAAACCTAAATAATTATAAGTATGAGATTTGATCCGATACTGCACTAGCACCACATATGTAACAGACCTAAAGTTTCAAGTGACATTACACACGGCTCTTGGAGCCATATACTGACTAAGCTAGGACTAGAAATTACATTCGGATTCCTATCTAATTGAAGCTCCACGGAGCGTCATCATTGGCTAGACATAATCAGCACTGCGTGGGACTTTAATGTGAGAATACCATTAAAAAATTTTTCAGAATCCTTGGAAGTTACACATGCAATACCTATAGTAAACACATGAACCATTCATTGTAAACAAAGCAGATTTGCAACAGCTACCCAGCCAAAGAACACAAAACTTCACTCTAGACTCGACTTGAAAATTGACCCATTACAGAACTTGAAAGTTTACCTAGAGCATCGCCACATGATTTGTCAGTTTTCAAGTTGTGTCTTCAGTATAGTTCAGTGGTTTTTGGTTTGGATCTTGGGATCAGTGCCACAATGTGACTATTCACTGTCATTTCGTAGAATGTCATTATTTGATAATGCTTTGTCTTAAAGTCAAACTCGCAAGGATCCTGTTTGGAACAACAGCAGAGTCAGAAATGAAACAAAGACAAATAGACTCATGACGTAGTAGGAACGAATGGGTATTCTAAAGATCTTGGCCTGAAATAAAAAATACAGCTTCACGATGTTAAATGTTAAAATCTTAGGCTTTAAGTCAAAGACATATCAAATGGAAGTTTTTGAAAACATTTATTATATATTATAATTTTATACAAATGAAGTTTTGCCTAGAAAGCACTATAAAGCATTATAAAATGAAGTCAAAAAGAAATAACAGATTGTTTTGTACACTGCAGCTAACAAACTTAACATAGTTGACATTCTAAATGACGTGCACAGTTGAATTTTTTTCATTTGATTTATTTACACCAGAGTAACATGAACTAATGTAATAAATGTTCTGGTTTTCATGAGTTCATTCACACCAGCCAGTTTTTGACCGTAATCACCAAAAGGAGGTTGTCAATCAATTTTATATATTCTCATTGTCTTTGGAAAAAATGGTTTTATTCGAATATTTCTGTTTTCACATGTTCAATACCACAACAGGCACTGGACACGTGTTCTATCAACATCAATGGGAGACTTTCAAATAGCAGCTTAGTGACTGGTCACATGGGACTGGATACCACAGTGACCTCTACAGGACGAGGAGGCATTTTATAACTTTAATTTGTTTAGAACACATTCTGTGTAATCACATACACGGTAAAAAGGTGTTTTCACAAAGTCAAACTGTTTGCCTATACTACCTGCTGCGAAGACAAAGTAACTTTTGGTTCTGCTAGGTGGCACTATGAGTCACCAGTCCCATGTGATCAACCCCATTGCTTCCTGAAAGTCTCCCATTAATGTGATACTTGTCAAGTGTTAGTTTTAGATTTTTAATAAATGCTAGATACTGAATGTTTACCAAAAACAACATTCTGTAAGATTTAGATGAAAATATGTTCGCTTTGTGATTAACCCAGTTGACCAGTATCCAGTTGAGAGACCAACTGCTCAATCATGCAGTTGTACTTTTACGTAAAATTGTCTTTCATGACTGCAGGACTCAAAACCACAATGGTCACGTTCATGAAAACTGAATATGGCTTAAAATTCAGTAAAAAAAAAATCACTTTTGTTACATGTTGGCATGATACACTGCAGCAGAGGCTCAAAGTTTACTTAGTTTATTCAAAGGCAGCTCTACAGTACTAACCAACCTATCATTGTCAACATGGTGAATGCACAGTAGAAAAAAATATTCAGAGGGGTCTCAGATTTTGAGAACCAGTCTCCTCAACTGAATAACTCATAGTTTTAGGACTTTGATCCCTTACCCGCATATTTAGCCCAGAAGTGAAGAGGAGGAAAGAGTCGAGATCCAGCTGAGATGTCTCCTGGTAACCAAAGGGTCGGACACGGATTTCATGACCTAGTTTCTTCAGTGAATTGCACGCTTCAGACAATCGGGCAGCCTATATTGAATGGAAGGTATGAATGGTAGATATTAAACCATCAACTCTGCATGAAACCAACATTAACGAGGCTTTCATGCACAAAAAAATACCGAAAACATTCAGTCAGACTAATCACTTCATTTAAATGGTTAGTTAATTTCTTTTGCCTGTGTTTTTGAAAAAAAAGTTTCGAATTGGATTACAAACCATTCGCAGTTCTTTAAATAGTCACTTTCCCTGATACCACAGTGCCCTCTATGATAAACTGCGATATTTAACCACAATGCCGTGCATCTCACTATGACATTTGCCCAACCGATGCACACTGCTGCTCTGTGTGCTAATCACTATAATTTTGAATTAGAGTGATAAAGCCTAGCTGCCCATGTCACTCTGATGCGAATATAGTTTTGCTGCTGCATGGTGAGTTCCCATAACACCATCCCCCATTCAAATTTCGCTGCATTCTTTGGAGGTATTAAGATCAACCTGTTAACCGCTCTGTTGTGCATTGGTGTACAAAAGACAAGTCGCCCCATGGCATAGGTTAAGCATTCATATAGTTACTGGTTGAGAAACGTAAAGTAGTAACTAATACAAAATGGAAAAAATATTGAAAGGCTGAGCGCGGCCTAATAAATCGGTCTTCACCTGTCTGACTTCAGGCTCCCTGTGTTAGTGGTTCTAGGTTAAGCATAGAGTGGAATATGGGATGTGGAAATTGTTACCCAAGGGCGGTGCACCACAGGGGGGCAGGGGGGCTTTAGCTCCCCACTTTTTTCAGTGCTGCGCCGCCCATGTTACCAAAATTAATCCAACAATCTAGTTATGGTCTGATACCTAAAACAGGATAAGGTTTTCAACGCCATGAGACCTAGTACAGGTGAAAATTCAAATCAAAAACCAAATAAATTTGTGAACTAAAGTGCAAGTTTCAATTACCCCCATTCTTTGCCAACACTAGAGAGCTAACTGGCTGGGCTGCCAACAGTCCCAAGCACATAGTTTTATGACATGATGAGGTGCCATTAAGGATTACATAGGTGACTAAGTAGCCCAAGCAGTTGGACTGAATTCAAAAAACTATTGTGTTCACATTAGTAAACTTTAACCTTCAGATGATCCTCACCCTTTTTACCACTACTAGATTCCTCATGTGAACAACTAAAGTATCTGTTATTCTCATCTCACTATTGTCACCTGTGAACTTGGTAGCAAAACGTTCTGTGGTTTAGTACTTAGTATCCAGCATTCACAAATGAATATTCACTCACCAGAATGTTACAACAATCATAGTTCATTTCAAAATTTAACCAGCACAGAAAGTAAAATGCTGACACAACCCTGGAACAAAATTTAGCAATTACCTGAACAACAGGGGCTGCCAGAGCAATCAACCATCCAAAAATGTCTAAGGCTGTTTGTACGAACATCCAGATAGTATATTTGAGGGCATTTCCTTGCATGAATCCAATGAAACCTGAAAGCACAAAACTTACATCCTCATAATGGTGACTAGACAGTTAAAAGAAATGTCATAGACAGACTATTTGTAGGTGTTTCAAAATGAATGACCTGACCACATTTAAAACAGTAACCCATATGACCATAACAGACACAAATCAATATAAAAAAGGAAATGCATTTTTTTGTGATTTTTATACTTCAGGCATATGCATTTCATAAACAAGATCTTAACTAACCAGCCAATAGGGGGCATTGAAGTGCAAGCTAATTCTCGTATGTAACTGCCGATGACTTCACATGCACGCACCCAGGGAGGGGGGGCTCGAATGAGCAAAGTGGGCAAAAAGGTCCGCCTCAGAGAAACAAAAACAAGACGAAAGTCCACTAAAAAGGTAGGAAATGCCAAAATTCAGCAAATACACAATTCATAGCTCTGAATATCTGTAAAAGGTCCACATTCTCAAAAATTCGAGCCCCTATTTTTTAGCCTGGGCTGGGAGCCCGCATGCTTCTGTGATGAGCAATGTTGCTATCGCAACAGGGAAACAAAGTTTTGTCCAGTACAAGCTGAAAGTATTCAGACAAAATGACCCACAATTCCCTATCATGACCCCTAAGCAGAGGCCAAATTCATCATTAGAATAGTCTCCCTTGACGAGTGAGAATAAAGGGGAATTAACAGGAAAGTAAGTAAGATGGTTACACTATTCTGTGATTAGAATTTTGCTGCTGCAATAGTTATTACCAGTAATTTTTGCTCTTAACAGAATTTAAGTCATCGTGAAAGGAAAATGGTATTTTGTCGTCGTACTTTTATCTTGTGCCGTACATGTGTCATCCAGATTGTCAGTATTTGGCTCAAATATCTGTGCTTTATTATATTTAACATTAACAGCATTTAACTACTGCTTCATGTTGTGCGAATACAGTAATATTTGGCATCAAGGGTATAATAATCTGTGCTGTTGTTTACACAGACCCACGACAATCCTGATGCATTTGTGACGAGAAAACTTTGTTTACGGGATGGAAACAGTGAATTCTCTTCCCATAATTCAACACTCTAACCTCACAAACCAATCATCATTTTGCTAGGATACACCAAATACAAGCATACTTGCTCTCACTAAAGTGACTGCATGGTCTGACGTGATCTTGCATTTTGTAAACATTCTTGGGTCTACGAAATGCATCCTTGTCTAGCAGAAACAATCTTATTATCTGTACATCACTAAAAGTTTTCTAACAAAAAATTACCACTAATGAAAACTGCTTACCTAAGATTACCATGGCGGCAAAATTAAATAGAACCAGGGACACTGCCGACGACGTGTTAGAGTTGATTGTCTTGAGATACTTTTCCGATTCACTTATTTCCTGAAATAGAACGCAACATAAAATTATATAAAACAAATAAAATTACACGCTGATTGTGTAACTCAGCTTGATGTAAATTTGTAACACAAGGGGACTTTATACTAGCTTGGTTTTCTACTTTGCTGATAAATCACATGACAAACTCTGACAGATCTACGACTTTCAGTCAGTTGTTTTCAACACGATGGATGTTTTGACAAGAAAACATTTCAATGTGGGTTTAAAAACCATGATCCTCAACTCGGTAGAAACTCTCTGCTGCGACACAAGGAAATTAAGAGGAGTGCGTAGGAAACTGCTGTGAATGTCAGTCCTTGCATTAGGCACAATTGACAATCAAATGATGTGGGACAGACTGACTTCTCCTAGTCCTGGGAGTAATTTTTGTTTTTTAAATATGAATAAATAGGATCAAACTGGATTACTGTTTACAGAAGAGATTTCACGTATGTAAAGCAAAACTAAACTTACCGAAAGGACCAAATGCATGAATTTGAGAAACCTCACCTTGGAACTTTTGCACTGAGTTAATCCAATAACATCCGAATCGTGCATATCCAATTCAAGTTTTACTCTGTATTCCATAGGCAGAGGAAGGTAATGTTTACCTTTATGAGAAAAACGTGCACTGAAATTGTCATGCACTGCAACAGGCACCCGGTTACTTTCCTCCCATTTTGTTTACCTTTATAGCCTCATTGAGATCAACAGACTTTTCTCTGATCTTCTCTTGTAAACCTCTTATATAGAAGATGAGCAGAGAGCACTGGACACAGTAACTAAGGACAACAGCCAAGTAAACAATATCCATAGCAATAAAACCCAGCAGCATTAAAGCTATTAAAAAATAGCGTGCACCTGCGGACCTGGAATGATAAAATAGTGTTAACACGAATGTATCCCGCACACTGATTGTCATTTGCAGAATTTATGTGTAATAGTTTATGACTGTGTAATGGTAGGGCTTAACCCACTGCACTGATACGTGTATAGTGTCTAAGTGAGTGTTGCCGCTAACCCACGTCAACACTCTGCAACTAATGCTGATTAGATCCCAATGACTACGGTCTCCAACTGCACCAACAATACTCCAACACAAATCAGTCCCACCCTTACAGATTGCATGGACTCTTCTAACTAAATATATAAGTAGAACTAGTTTGTCTCTCAGCCATTTTGTAGATGAATAATACGAAATGTCAACACAAAATTTTTTATATACGCAGAGTTTGAAATTAGTCATGCCGCAATTCACTTCTACAACAAGTTCTTGTGAAAATTGTCTTAGACCGAGTTTAACTTTTCACAATACTAAATGAAATGTACTAAATGGGTGCCAGCATAGAAACCAATATGCTTAGAGTATTGCAAGTTTAAAACTCACGTCGGGTCCATCCATGTGAATGTAAAGGTCTTGATATCAGTCACAATATCTAAAAGCATGGTGAGAAAACAGAAGCCCAGCCAACCAATCCCAACAAAGAGTAGCCACCTGCAAGGAATTGTGGAAATAAAAATATCCACAAAGCAGATTCCACTAAAAAATCCATTTATCTCAGAAAAGTAAAATTATACAAAAACAAGTTACTACAAGCATTGGGTGATTTAATTTGTAACTTGAAGCCAGGTTCATAGCTTGAAGTTAAATACAGAAAATTTAGCTTAAATTCACAATCATATGGCGTCAGTTGAAAATGACACTAAATGCGAAGGAGTATTCTCATCAAATATGAACATGACCAACAGTTAAAAAATGAACAAGTAACAACAGTTTTAAGGCACAATGTTTTTGGCAAAACACTGAACTAAATGTAAAAAATATGGTATGAACATACCTTAAATTTTTTATTAATCTTGACTGGGACAGGTATCCACTGTGTGTTGCAGATGACTTAAGAAAGACCTAGTAAAAATAATACACATCATTATTGTCTAAATTATTCATAACTGGGTGCTTTAGTGTTCCAAGTTCAAAGTGCTTGTTCCGTGTAACGTATACCTGGCATGTGGTGTACTACTTAAAAGAGGGTTAACTGCCATTTCCTTAATTACAGAGTACAACAAAAAATTTTGATAAAACTTCAGCAGGTCAAAGATAACTTAACAAGCTTTATGAGGTGATCCCCCATTCAAATTTCACTACATTCTTTGAGGGTATTAAGATCACTCGAATCCGGATACGTAGTGTTCAACTATTTGATGATGTACGTAAGTCAAGTCATTCAAGTCTCCAGTGGGGAAATGAAATGTAGAGCCTAATGCTCTATTCAAATAATTAAAGAGAAACTTTTCTTTTAAAGCATCAATTAGTGAGCATGATTCTACTACTGAACAATGGATTTACAAAACTGATAAATAGTTCTTTCCAAGAAAAACACGAGTCATGAAGCCAACAAACCGTTTCCATGAGAACTACTAGTTGTTCGTTGTTCGAGATTCGAAGCAGGATGAATGAGTAGATGTAAGCAGCAGAGTGCAGCAGATCTGGGATGATGTACTGGCTGATCACGTTGTGTTGGCATTCCTCAAAATATGGTGTGTCAGTCGTCAAAGTCATGGTGGCATTCATAGGGTTGATGGGAACAATGGGAACCACCTAGAAAGCAAGTATAAGACTAAAAAGAAGAATTACAGAAGCCGTTAACAGAGATTAAACACCACAACTGTGATTACTCTGGACTTTCTGCAACCACACAATTAGCACCCATGTCTCACAACCAACCCCTGCAGATGAGCTTTTGAACAAGGCAATGGACGCTAAGAGATGTCCTTATGTTCCATTGCTCACCAGACAGATATTGTACCTAAGAAGAAGGTTCTTTGTTGCAGAAGGTGCTAAAGAAAATTGTGACTATTAAGGAAAAAAACCAAAAGTTCCATCAAGACAAAAATGAAAATACAATTTAGACAAGAGACTGATCGAGACAGATGGCATTTTGAATATTTATATCAAAAGAAATTTGGTGACATTATTAATCCCATTGTTTTGCGTGTCGTTAAAAGTCATGGTCACCTGACCCAATCAGCCACAGATTCGTAAAAATGTAATCATTTAATTCTACGATTTCTATGTATACTTTCAGAAAATACACTTTTATTGAGTTCAATATTAAGTTTGAACACTATGGACCCATCATCTCATTGTGTCAATAAAATGCCAAATCAATGAGCCGAGCTGGCTTACCAATGGCAACATAGCTCTGTCACGTCTGAAGCAAGCAGCATATTGAAGAATATAAGCCATTATGATAAGAAGGACAACGAAGAGCAGATAAGCAATGTTGATTATCTTCTTCCACCATGACGGGCCAGTGTCTTCAGGAAGTAGGGGTCGCCAACCAAGCTGCAATCAGAAACCACTTTAGAGAACAATGCAAGGCATTGAAAAGAGACCGCAATTGCACCACAAACGGTTCAGTTCTACTGGTAATCAGTATCATACAAATGGCCACAAGGTAGCGCAGAGTATGTCGAACCCATCCATTCTGGTGAGTATGTCCAAAGCAATAACGGCCGAGCAGACCTTTCTCAAGCATAGAAAACATTTCTACTCAAAGTAAGGAACAAAATACCAGACCAAATTTTACAACAGCTAGTAAAAGGCCTAAATCAAAAGTTTTTTTGGCAGTTAAAAGATGCATAAGAACAATCTAAACCTTCTGAACGATATTATGACCAACAATTTTTATTGGAGCTCACCATTCGGAGAAGTCTTAAGTAAGGTAGAAACACTTTTTGTTTGCAGACATGCAGAGAGACTGTCACAGGATTATCAATAGGGGGCAATTTGTCTGGCTCAGGTATCTGAAAAGATTCGTAGAATTAAGCATGAGATTAAACCAAGGAACTGTACTGTATCATTAGCCAGGGTATTCTGGATCACATTATGATATAGTTTCACATAAGTAATATAAGTCGTGATGTCAATGTAAATACAAACTTAGTTAATATTCAATATGAGCGATTATTTTGGGCTTGGTGGGGGTAACAAGTCCGCATAGTGGCCTAGGATACTGGAGTGTAGTAAATCATGAGATGGTATCGTTCACACAATAAGCCTTAAATTGGCATGCAAGGTCAGTGAAAGCTGTTCTTTGTGACACGGGTTTTAGTCATACAGCTGGCCAAATTAGACTGCGTAACTTTTCAGTTTAACAAAGACTTATGGTCCAGGCTTAGGAGATAATTGGTTTATTACCCCCCCTACATTCTGAATAGCTGAGCCCTAGAATGAATTGTGAAGGTGAGTGAGCCTTTTCCCTTCCCTTTTCTTGTACCCTCATAATAAATTTATGACCAAATCCTATATATGAGTGTTGTTCAACTTTGTTTCGTATTATATATTGTCATTTATATTGCAAGAATATGCAATTGAGGATACCCATAACCTGCCATATTCACCAATATGATTTCTGTGTAAATAAATTAAAAAAGCAAAATTAACCAGGGTTCATTTTCGTATGTTCTCCATGCCATTGGCGCATTAAAATTTCTGGTGGAATATTGTTATGACTGAACATTGTAACTGTACTTGTGAATTGACACAGATTCTGGGAAAAATCAGCATTTTTCTACATGGAGTATGCATTACCACGACAGATGATTCTCTTCAAAAAGTCTTAAAATTCAAAATCTTTCAACATGAAGATTCACAGGTACCAACTGTTAGACCAACTGACACTTTGCAACATTACATCAGTTTACGGCATACATATCACAAAGTATCCATTACCTGAATACCAAGAAATGTGCCATGTTCTACAGTATTAAATGGCAAGCCATTTGGTCTTCTGAACTGATGCAGACGTCTAGATGATCGTATCTCATCAATTTCTTCCTTGAACTCTTCGTCAGCTGATGAATGGCTTTCGTTGGTCGAATAGCGATGATGTTGGAAACTATAAGGGCTGAGAAGCTGAAAAATAAATGATATCCGATGCTGCTATAAACCTGCCTATCATCAAAGAATCAAACTTCTGGTAAATATCACCATGTCATGAACACGTCCTTTAAAAAGAATCCTTCAGTAAAACTGGTCTTATCCACATTCTTTCAGGCAAAGCTTCTACTATGAGTCAGTGGTGCATAATTAGCTAATAAGCCATGCTGGAAACTACTTTCCAATGAATAGCTCAAGGCTTAGGTTTTTGTTGACAATCGGTTTTCATGTCTCAAAAATTATAGGAAAAACAAAGTCTGGATCCTTTCAAGCCTTAATTCTTGATCTGATAAGATACAATATTATAATTACCCTCACTATATGTGACCTATAGTGAAACGAATAGGGCAACTGTAATGATGACTAGCCCCGTATTGAGACTGCAATGTGGATTAAGAACAGGGTCTAGCTAGTAGCTATGTAGGAAATTCAAAAGATTTCTCCAAATTGATTTCTATCTCGTTTAAATAGGACGTTTAAACCTAGCATGGAACTCGTATTTCGAGTCTTTACTATCTTGATTTTTTCCTATAGTTTGTAGCTTGAACGTAGTGCTGATCATCAATTGAAAACTTGGAACAAGCCGTTGTCCACCTAAACCATGCACCCAGAACAGAAGAGTAGACATGTATCTTTAATTCACTCAAATAGAACAGAAATTGTAAAAAATGTTTTCGAGTTAGATTACAAGCGAGTACAAAGATTAGACCTCAAGCCCAGAACACCAAAAAGCCTCATTTTCAGACTCCAACAGACACAACCTGGACTTTCGTGTTTTATAGTCTGAGGACACGATGTCACAATGGCACCAGACAGTCTATGAATGGCACGCAGTACTACCCAGTATTAGTAAGTTGTGTTCCTTGCCAAGCTGACATGCCAAGTTTGGCCAACTTACACGGTCATTTTCAGAAGGTTCCGAGGATGTGGCCATAATTCTACACTTCCAGTTCGGTATTTCAAAACATACTAAATCTCCCAAAAACTAATTTTTAACATGGTTGGGTGGCGTTGTGTACAGCCTCAGCCAGAAAAACCTTTCAAGAGGAGCCAGTTTCCTTGTTTACTGACTTATCTCGTGACAGTCATGTGACAAGATGTCGTAAAAACTCCAAAATCACAAATTCAAGACTTTTGTCTTGGTATTAGAGACGCTAAATGGATTAAATATGGTTTTTGAAAGTATGAATTTGAGCAATTGCATTTTCATTACATTCTTTGCGACTTCACTTTGCGACTTACAAATGTCCGAAAAGTAGCTAATATGGCAGACTCGGTAGACAAGATGTGTGTAGGATTTGGTCTAATTATTCTGTTACACGCAGCTTATTCAGCCGCTCAACGTACGTATAAATCCATGATTTACCACGATTACAACTACTCGAAACTTCTAGGATGTAATAGTTTATAGTTTTGAGTGCCAGGCCAAGTTAATACCAAGTCTGAAAAATACTTTAGTTTACGACTGCTCTACGCCGCCGTACTAGGGCTACAGACACTAGCTAGAGACAGCCTACACAGACAGTACCTCTGCCAGAAGCTCTGGCAACGCTATTTACCTCGCTAGAAAAGCAAGACTGCGAGCGATATTGTCGTGTATTTTCAATGAGAGCATGTGGTTTTCATGATTTTGGCAAGATTTTTCTGGGCTCGAGGAAGCTACTGAACCCCTGTTGTTACGGCGGTGCTTCTTACCCCGGAAACTTTAACTTCGGTGAATTATACCTCACATTGATTAAACCATTAAAGTCACGTAACTTTAAGTACCTTTTGCACATAGAGGGACACCTTAGGAAGCTACCAATGTCTTTAATTCAAATAGTCTCATAATCAAACCTTTTTCGAGCAGTTCTTTGTTCAGTTACCCAAGTCGCCAACACTTCACACACCAGGAGACACGTCAAGTCTTCCGGTGTATGAAGTGCCTATGGGAGCATCACATCTCTGCTGCTAAGTGCTAAGTAGAGGTGGTGCAGGGTCTAAACTGTACCCGGCTGTGCTTGAACTAGGCAGTGACCACCGTCGCTAGTTAAACTACAGATGGTGGAGCTCCTATAGGCGCTTCATATGCCGGAAACTTTTCAGCGAATTATGTCTCATACTGACTAAAACATCAAAGTCACGTTGTTTTAAATACGGTTTGCACGTAGAGGGACATCTTAGGAGGCTGTCGATGTATTTAATTCCTTCCAACGTGACGTAATACTCCCGTTATCAAACTTTTTCTTCTAGCAGTTCCTCAACAAGTTCCCAAAATCGGTAACTCGTCCTTTTTACACCGCGCATGCCAGGGGATATGACGTTATATCACCTGCTGTGCAGTGTTAAAAATGGCGAGTTACCAATTTTGGGAACTGAACGAGAGACTGCTCGAAAAAAAATTTGATAACAGAGTATTTCGTCGAGTTGGAAGGAATTAAATACGTCAAGGGCCTCCTAAGGTGTCCCTCTATGCGCAAAAGGTACTTATAACAATGTGACTTTGATTTTTTAATCAGTGTGAGGCATAATTTGCCGAAAAGCTTCCAGCGTATGAAGCGCCTATTAATAGGAGCTCCACCGTCTGTAGTTAAACTAGGCGGTGATCACTGTCTATGCTTGAACTTGTAATTGACCTATCGCAAGCTCCACCCCTTGCAAAATATCGACAAACAAACACTAAGTTTAACCCGGCAACGTGTTGTTTGTCGGGTGAAATGTCGGCTTGGAAACGAAGGTGTGTCAAGAATGCTGCATTCTGATTGATTGGTTAAACCGTTACTCAAAATCCTGGCGATAGGTCAGTTTCTGCTTGCTCTCAAGATCATGCATTCGTGAAGTTGGAATATCCGAGGAAACTTGGCAAGTTAACTCAAATAATCATGATCACGGTGGTAAAAATTTGCTCTACGCTAAAGCTTATCACATGTTAATAAAGTAATTAATGTAAATTTTGACCAACATTTGTTGTCTTTTTTCAAGTATAGTAGTGTTAGTGATCATATTCTCTTGAATTCACCAGTTCTGGTAAAGGAGTAAGTGGGTAATCGTGTGGCCAATAATTACAAAAATTATTCACTCTCAACAAAAATTTTACCTGATTGCTTTGGTGAATGTTCAATTCCAAGTTCACGCCAACCCGATCTTGAGAGTCACGATTTCGTCGATGAAATTTGCTGAGCCATTCTTGTTGTGATTGCACTTCGCATGTAAAGTTTTAATCACATAGAGGTCAACCTCCATAACCTTAGAAGTGAGCCAATTGTTGACACACTGATGGTTATCTGAATTCGCTATTGCTTACCTACCAGGGTTGCTTTTCTTGTACCCAAGTCCTAAGTAAAATGGCATTTGTCCAGTATTTTGTTGATGATTTACTGAAAACACTTACTGTAAAGAAATCTTAATTACCAGGGTATTTATTCGTGTTGGAATGAGTAAATACACCATTGGCCTTCAAAGGTGTCATTCTATGCTTAAAAGGTACTTCTAATGCTAGCAATGTGACTCTGAAGGTTTACCCAGTGTTAGGTGTTAGGCATTTATTATAAGTTAATAACAGCTTTTGGGTTATTGAGGGCTTATAGGATAGTCAGAATATAGTACTGCCTAATTGAGCCAGTGGCTGAACAAAGCTGCATAAAACACAGGTTTGGGCCTTTTGTGGCTTAGAAGCAAAATCCCATGGTAATTTAGAAGATTAAAAAATTTATTGTGTAGTGGAATTGGCTGGGTGATAATTTAGATCAAGGTGGATTTAAGTTAAACTTGTTGATTTTTTAAATTGTGACGAGAAGTAAAATCTCTAAACTTGTTGTTGATGAAGAAATTCAGAAATAGTTCAGCATCGCCGAATTTAGTTTAAAAGGTTTATAGCTCCAGCTACTTTGCTGAGATGTTGGCTGATCTTTTCACTGTCATCCATCTTTAATCAGTATTGCGATTTAATATTTCTTTTTACCAGTTTCGCCCATTTATTCACGAAATCAAGAGTGTAGTCTTTTAAATTTTATTTTTAAACAGTTCTTAGATGAATTTGTATCCAACTTTATAAAATAATTGAAACTTTGAGTGTTAGGAACAGCCACCTGTCTAAAAATCGTCATCACCTAGTATGTGTTATGGAAGTTTGATTGTAAAACTTTCAGGATGAATTTATGGATTGACCAAACTTTTTGTCATTTTTCAAAGCTAATGATCTTGTATCTTTTACAGACCGGTCATATTTGAGATTAACAGAGCAAGAATTTCACCATTTGCCATTAGATGTAAGTAGTTTACTCAGGATTGGCTCAGTTTTGCCAAGGTTTACTTTGAAAATTCCTCATTTCACCTGGGCTTAAACAGTCGCCACAGACCTACTGCGCTTCTGAAGACAATTTTGACTCAAATATATTGGGGTTTATTCTCTGTCAACAGGGATTGGGGGCCCAAAGGCTCTAGATCTGTGTGTAGCCATGTTAACATTGCTGAAACATTGGATTACCGAAGGAGAAATGAATATCTTACTTCTGATTAGTATGTTAGACCTGTCCCCACACAGTGAGCAGTGATATTTTCGGATCGCAGTTTTGTCGATCAAAAAAGTCTCGAGCAGCAATGTTGTAGTTATATTCAATTGGGAGTGTTCTACAACTGACATTTGGCTAGAAAAAGGGTAAGGTTTCGATGCATCTGTCATCTACTTAAATTGCATTGTCTAACATAAGCTTGCAGAAATAGTGAAGAGGACTTGTATACTTATGCTGATGATAATGCCATTTGTAGATTTTACTACAGTGCCTTTGTGGTCTCGTTTTAACCTGTTATGGAATAGTCCACGTCGCTGGAAAATTCAAAGAAATAAAGTCAACAGCAAATGTAGAGAACAAGTGAGTAATTATCTCCAGCGTATCAACTAAATGGTCGTTCTCTAGAGAACTAGGGCATTGGTTGCCTGCTTTACTTTGGGAGTTCCACTTCACACTTTAATAGGTTGTTTAGAGAGTCTTAACCCATCATTTAGCTAGACAGTATGGTCAGGAGGTACACCATAGAACAGGTGAATCGTATTTGCCACTGGTAAAAAATCTCTACGAAAAAGGTGCCTTTTCCAACAAAATTCCTTACATGAGGGTTCAATAGGTGTTCAAAACTACAAACCGGTTCCTTTTTTCCTACTGATTCAAAAGGAATGATGTACTCATTTTTGCCGACATAACATTTCTTCTTGTACTGTTTGGGGCTTAACGGGGCATTTTTTAAGCAAAACTCTATGAAAGGTATTTTTATGGAAACTCCCTGTAAATGAATCTCCTTTTTTTACTACACCCTCTAAAATCTAAATGGTCGAATAGCCCAATTTTTCAGCCACATCCCAGGTCTTGTCGAGCAAAAAAGAGAGATTTAAAAAACACAACCACGTGTCCAGGTACTACTTCGTGCACGTTTCTTTGCTCACCAAGGGTTTTAAAAATTTATGGTTTCATAGGTAAAATCCGTATCTTGAACTATAAATTTGGTTCCTACAGCATGTTAAGAGCATTGCTCCGAGACCGTAAGTGCTATAAATTGTCAAATGTGACAAACTGTTTGACGTACTGGCAAGAATCACCAGCTGCGAACAACAGCCACTCGCAATGGTGTTCTATTTATACCCCTATTCAATACAGTCAACTGTAATTGGCCTTTTGTCGTTTGTGCTGGGATCTCGCGGTGACGCAGTATGGTCCATAAAGACAGCTTCACCTATCATTTGACCAACCTACATTTGTGTGATTAAACTCGCGTTTTCTTATTTTGCTAAGACATTGCTAGGACTACATGGTTAGCCCAACCCATCTAAAATAACAAAATTCCATTGAAGTTAAGCTTTAATGCGATTCTTTGTGATCGTGGACACCAAGTTTTGACAGTCATTGATGAAGGTAAATTTCTTTACAAGTCTAGACAGCTTTAGTTGGCCACTCATTCAGTTATAATCCAATGGTTGCAGATATTATTGAACTTTGTGTGATATGTAATTGTGCTGTTATTTAAATCAACACGTTGATACGGTATTAAGTAAGAGTTGTTGGTCTCCTTACACCCATATATTGGTCACGTCACGTGACTTATTGTTAAACCTGATAAGATCTTCACCTCAACCGGAGCTCAAGCGTGGGACATTCTGCTAACCTTGCAGATTCTCTCGTCCACTGAGCTGTTGGGATGTGACCAACTTGCGGTGGGCAAGAAGACTTGATTTTTTTCTTTTGTACGAGTATACCATCTTGTTATGCAAGCACCGTTGTAAAGAACACTGGTCACGATGTAACATTTTCGAGCCAAGTTACTGTGGATGTTTTTTTTTCACAACGGGGGCTATTTCAAGAATGACGACGCAATGAAATTGTACTTAACTGTTCTGGGTGTTTTACAGGACATGGGAAAATCTTAGCAATCGATTGTCTTTCTACACATTTAACCACAGAGGACAAGTCTTCCATGGACGATAACGGCTGTTATTTGTGAAGGACTGCCAAGTTAATGTGCATTATTTATTTCCTCTCAATATTCTGTATTACTACTGTGTCGGAGTTATCTTATGCATTGCAACATGAAGACTTCTGAGACACTAGTATTTGGCGTTGGAGGAGAGAATGTCATGCGACTTCATGTTGGAACTAGTGTTGTCGAGTAAAAAACATTTTAGTATGCACTTGGCTCAGTTATTTGCCATATGCCAACAGAATGTTTTCTTATATTTGAGTAATGCATAATGAAAAGTGGGCTGCGTTATGTAAATTCAAGTCACTAGTGTCGAGAAATCTTTGCAACTGGATGTCTCAAAATTTTCATGCTTTCAGAATTTCATTCATTAATTAAACATTCCAGCCTCGCTTACCAATCGGTTCAGTGGCTGCCATTTTGGTGGTGTACGATAGTAACTTCTCGAGTGTAGTCACAAAAGACTTGCCCGTCACTCTCGTGATTTTGTATCGTCTTAGTTTTCTGTCTTGCATCTACCGATGACACTCATGTACATAAAAGATGGAAAAAAGCAAGGAGCTCACTCAGTAGCCCACGGGAGGCTGTTCTTGACTTCCTCAGAGACGCTTGTGTCAAATTAAGATGGACTGATTACATTTTACTGTGTTGAATTTTGGATATGTTAACCTTTTTAAAAACTGCATTTAGTGACAATAAACACACATCCATCGATTTTAGTAATGGATAAAATAACATATAAACAAGGCAACACTTACAACCATAATAAATTTTTATTCCAGCACTTTCAGTTCTATGAAAAGGACACCAAATCCCTACTGACATCCTAAAAGGCCAATTACTCTGGAAATTTCCTTGCCATGCCATTAGCAAAACTAATTGAGACCACAAGCCACTGGTATGAAACAGCTAACGTTTGGCTAAACTTAACAAAACTGATGGCTTTGTACACTCTACTTTTCACTTTCCATCTCAGAATGGATAATTTAGAGACAGTTTTGTTTATAAAGAGAGTAACCTAGTTATAATTTCCATTTGAAATAGTGATAACCATGACGAAATGCCCATTCAAATTACTCAAAATTGCTCTAAAAATAATACTTTATTGTGATGTGATAATAAAGACTGGACAGTTATGCGTGAAAATAGGTTAATACTGGAACTGCATTAGCTCTAAGTGACAGGGCCTGGAATTTTCCTCTTTTTAAGAGTATTTCCTCTTTTTTTGTTTCGATTTCCTCTGATTTGATTTCCACTTTCCTCTTTTTCGTCTCTTTTTTTATCATTATTTTTACTTTATCCATACAAAAAATGCTTCTTGCAATTAAATTATACGACACAAAAATATTTCCATCACATAAGCCTATTTATTTGAAGAACGCTATGTCACCTGGAAATTTTTCCTCTTTTACCATTGGTCATTCCAAGCACCGTTACACCCAAGTATGCTGGGGTGTTAGCTTACAGAAAGAACTCTACTACAAGCAAACTCGACTGCTGAGCAATGTGACATAAGATATTTGCCACGGTTCACATGCTAAGAGTACTCCAAGTATGTGAGGTCAAAGAAGCTCATGGAAATATGAACCATGTAGTGCTGGGAAGAGCTGACAGCCTCACTTACTTAGCTAATGTTCCCCAACCATGCTACTGAGAAACCACATCAAATTAATTCGGGGTAGGCAATCATCCTTTCTTACAGCCCACTCAAACCTTTTCATTCACCATCAGTAATCCTTTTCAAACGAGTCATAATTCAGTTCTTAGATAGTCCACTTTTTTCTCATTAACCACTTTTCGTTTCCCACCTGACAGAAGGCACGAGTTGCACCAGCTTAATAACAAATCTGAAGGACGTCCTTGGTACAGTGTATCAAATTTGCCAGTACTCTACAACTCGGAATATGATGCAGTTTAAGAGAAAAGATTGTACTTCTAAGAACAGAATCGCACCACATAAGAACTGAAGCTTAGCAGAAATATTGTCTACATTGAAATTTATGACATCATAGCTGAAAATATATTTTCAAACAAATTGACCTTTTGTCTCTCAGAAAATCATGGTTCCCACTCTTCTCTTTAGTGTTACTTTCTATGAATTTCAAAAAAGTTGCTGTCTTTGGTTTCCAAGTTTTTTTCAGACACAAAAGGACACTTCTTAGTAATTTTTGTTATTAAATTATTGCCAAGTATAAGTTAATGTATGAATTAGAAATGCAACTCGAAAAGTGATGGTTTTTAATTTTACATGAGTTTACTGTTTGGCAACTGACAATACTAGTTTCACTAGTAAAAATGCAGCAGACACATAGATTTTCTTATGAAACATTGTAAGATACTAGCTCAGAGCTTGCGTTATAAAATGCACCAAGACAGCCTGTTATGCAGCTTATAATTTAGGATTTACCAGACTTTCAATGCATTTTCAGAACATAAATTATGCGCAGAATGTACAATAATGGAAATATTCCCGCAGAAAACCGCTACACTGGTGTGTACCTGTTTGACAATATGCAATATGATATGGCTTCAGAAACACCAGATGGCACAGCTGCACCATAACTACAACTATTCCCACAAATGAAGGCTACAACTATGATTTCGCCCGATCAACTGCATGTCCACCTTGTACATGACAAGTCTTGATAAAAAGCAACATTCCCATTGATTTATTAAAAGAATGACAAACTCGACATGATTGTGTTGTCTTAGAGGTAAAGAGATATCGTATTCTCTCGAATCGGAACGTCTTTCCTTGCACGCCTTTGCTGTCCAGCACCCTGTTCTGCGACTAGCATTACGCCGTTAGTAGATCTTCTTCAGTTGTTCATAAGATACAAAGAACTGAAAGGTAGTTAAGGAACATTTGGAAAGACGGAGTACAACAAAATCACACCACAAAAACCGCCATTTTATATAGTCACCATATAAGTTTTCAGAATAATTTAAAACTCCCATCTATCAAAGCTCAGGGACTGATACAAATCGGACTGATCAAAACAGACAACCAACCAGGCTTATCGTGAGGCAAGTTACAAGACAGACCTATCAATCCATCCATCTATTCTGGCCACGTTACAACTATACTCAGCCTCGAGTAAAACCTGAACAAGAACTGCAATATGGCAAGATAACTGGCGCAACGCATGACTGACACATCTCGACAAAGCAGGCCAGTAAAAAAGAAACAATTTCTCAGGCAGGCACAGAAATTTTGAACTTCCTCGAACTCTACGCTTCTATCTCCATCATTTTTGTCCCTTCCCCCGGCTGTCCGCAACAGCTAATTTTGCCAACTCTCGCCCCATGAATTGACTGTTTGATTGCCATACAAACTGGCAAGTATTGTAATGAGATGTAAATTTCACACAGCACTACAAATTACAGGGGAGCACATGCTTCACCCAGTCCACTCCCTATGGCCACGCAAAGCCTGTAAGAAGAGAAAGTCGCCAGGTGGCCTGATCCCTTTTGCAGTTCACCAAGCATGCTTATGTCAAAAGGCTGGTACAGACTTGACGTGAATGCAAACATGGCAAACGCGACATGATAATTTTCCATTTATTTCGCTCAAAATTAATCTAATTGCCAAAATATTCAATTTTCCATGTTTCAAAGGCTGATTTACTGCAAATAATCGAAAGACAACCAAAATTGCTTCATGACATCTACACAGTACACACCATTCTAGTAACAGACTAAAATTTTATTCATCTATATTTTTGTGAAGAAATTTCCAAAAATAAAATTTTCCTAGTCTGCCATATTGCGTGCCAAATAAGTGCAGAGTTACTGTATTGTTATTATTATTATTACACCTTTTACAAAGGATACTAGAATATTCCATGGACCTAGTCGTACCCATGTGGGTATGAAACCTTTGTATAGAGCTAGAACACCTTCATTTCTTACTGTCTGAAAAAGAACGCAGAACATTATTACGTTAGAGAATACAGCTACAAAACAAGTTAACACCGTCGAAAGGGCCACGTTATACCAAAACGTGATCCCAAAAAGCGTGAAAAAGCATGGTACAATCTGAATCTGAATAAGAATACCTCGGCGTCGCATTTGACGCCTGTTTTGGTCTAATATTTATTCAAGCAGAAAAAAACTTTAATCGGTACTGCCACAAGAAATAAATTGTTTACAAGTGCATTGTGACACTGATCTAGCAAACCTGCAGAACACAGTCCATGGATGATGTGTATATTTTCGTGGAGCCGATGGTAGTAATGTCCATGGATGCTGATTTCACATTGCGCTGATTCATCATTCTTGTTTTCACAACATCTATGGGGGTAGAGGCTATGGCTCCAGCTAGACCAGCGATAAAACTGGCGCTAAAAATGTCAATAAAATGACACAGCTCTTACACACATCATGGCTAGTTGGGATGTAAATTCAAATTAAATTATTATAAAATGCTTAAAATCACCAGTTACATATCAAAAACATCGAAAAACAACCCCACCAGTCAATCAAATGACGCATTAGAATCTCTGCAGACAATAGCTGATATGTAAATTAGTTGATTTTGAGTTATGAACATTCATTGATCTTTCTAAATTGCGGCAAAAGAGAGAACAAATCACAGCGTTAGTCGGCAGGGGAACAAGCTGGTTTCATGTCTAAACAATTAATTTTGTAATTACTGCTTCGGGATCTCAGATGCTGTGTGGCTTTAAGATATTCATCACACAACTTTGCTTGCAATCAAGAGGATCACAAGTTACCAAATAAAAAGAATCTACAATACATGTTGTATTTGTGACTTAAATGTTGCCTGCACTTGTCAGAACTTACACAAAGTGTGTGAAGATGTTGTCGTTCATATACCCTGAGCCAATGAGATGCTTCTTGCTTACATCGTATACTGGTAACTCGACACCGGCAATCACAGCTGCTCTCTGTGCTGTGGGCCCCACACCCTGGATAGTAAAAAAACACGATGACTGTATCTAATCTGGAACTTCTTTCCACATCTGTTTGGGTTAACGTCAAGCTTTGACAAAACATCCTTTCCCAGATTTTATGAAATTTCATTTTTCAGCAACCATACGTTGTGTTGCCATCAGTTTTTTGAAAGTACACCCCCTGATTTCTTTACCTTATCAATATAAACACCATGGGAATTAACCCAAACAGATACGGTAGTTCTGAATCACAAAATTATGATGTAACTATCATGGAGCCCATCTTCTGGACACCACCATGGCTAATGATGATAGTATGTCGAAACATCACATATTTGATGTCTGAAACGGAGGAAAACAACATGTAGAAAAACAATAGTTTGAAAACCAGTTCACTTTTTAATAAGTGTGATCTCTCATCAGAGACGTGCTTCATCAGGCTGGTATGATTTTAAGCTACACTCGAGCAATTTTCTATCGACCAGAGTTCTCAGGCTAAGCACAAATGTTGAATGGAGCATGGTATGAAAACGTGCAGGCAAAAATTAAGTCTACAACAGGCTGGTAACAATAATTTTGGTCTGAACTAAAACAACATAAGCTTTACGCAAAAGTTATATGTACAATTATGCTTCATATTGACTTTCTTCATTAGAGTAAGAACTGGGAAAGATTCTGCAAAAAAATCTGCAAGAGACTCACATGAAGGGGCCGTACATGATCAATGTTATGTAACTGTGTAATGACCAAGTTTGAGCCACTCCATATGACACAAAATATTAATAACTTACTCTCCAAAGCCCACGGACACCTTCTTGCTTATAAATATCTAGGAAAGATGACAACATCCCTTTTTGAACAAAGTTTTCATTCCTTGCTTGCATCCGAACCTGAAATGACAGAACTAAAGTGTATAGTACAGTGTCCGTTGAACTGTTATAATTGTATTAATACTTAATAACAATAAAACCACATCTGGTTCACATATTCCTTTACATGCAAGCCGTTCAGTTGCTTTTATTTTTGAAATTTAAATACAGTGCTGAAATATTGGAAAAACTGGGATTGGATGATTTTGAAAACAACATGGCAACTTTTGCACACACACACCTTGAGGACATCTGTTGGATTGGCAATAGAACTAGAGATGACACCAGCTACAATGCCACATGCTACGCTCCCGTGCAGAGATTCATCTGTGTATCAAACAAGAAATAGCATCACAACAACAGTGCAACTTACAATAGCTTATCACTTGCAAGTATAAACTCTTTACAGTCTTTACCAGATTTTTTGAGTCTTCTCCAAGTTTAATCAAATGAACTTAAATAGTTGTCCACACCTCGCAGCCACCGACAATGTGGAAAGCAGGTTTTTACGTTACTTAGACTTCATGCAACCTAAGAATCAGCAGATCAAAGATGCCAACACACTGCTTGCAGCAAGGGAGCAATCAAACACGAGTAACAAAATTGCAAGTGTATCGGCTTAACGGGTACCAAGTACCAACTTGAAATGCTCAAGCATGACAGTACAAATGTAATTCGTGATTTAATTCAAGATTTAAAAACATGCATTATACAGTGGATGAAGACCGCTTATTGTCATAGCCTCGGATTTGCCGTAAATTATGATAATAAGCGGGATGTTCCGTTAAACGAGTTCTGGCTTGGCACCAATCGTAACCACTCTTATAGGCTGGTCATACCGTGGGGAAAGTATGAGACTACGGAGCAAGACAGCTGAACAGGAAACGATTGATTTTTATCCCCAGCGCCAAGTTTCGATCGAGCAAAAATGAATTTAAGTTTGTTAGATGGAAAAGCTATGGTGCGCACACTTATAAGCAGGTGAGTATGAATTTTGCCGATTTTTCAAATAACACTATCTCGGAATATGACATCATGACATTATCCAGGTTTTTTGGATGGGTTTAATGAGAAATGGTTCACTTTTTTGACATTTCATGACAATTACCGGGATATTCTGTTAACCGGTATGACATTAAGTGAGCTCACTTTACACGCAGGTGATCCAACTCCCTCTTTTACTATCGAACTCGCATCAATTAAAGTTCATCTTTTATCCATTATTAATCATTTTGTGAAGTTCACACTGGGTGAACGTCTGCCAAAATTTATCTTCCTTTGTTTTCTTAGAAATTGAATGAGTCTCACCTTGAGGTCTGGGCATAATAATCTTTTTCATTGAATAGTAAATGCCTATTTTGATCGTTCCATACGTTGCCTGGCGCAGTAGAGCTGGAGAAAGTCTACAATAAACTTTTGAAGTATACACACAATCATTCGCATGTAGTGAGCAGTGGCTGCGTCTGAAAGTGAAACTTTATGGCATTTGAAAAGAAACTTATGGTAAAAATCTCAAGGGTCAATAAAACTATTCCTTCACTATCCACAATGCAAAAACCTTACAAAAAATTCGGAACTGACACTAAAGGTGGCACTAAATGTACTGTCCCTCGCAAAAAAAAAAACTTACTCAGATTCCCCACTGTTATGAAATTGGACTCAAATTGGACGTATTAAAAGTTACTTCACGGCTTCAAAAGTACTGACTATTTGTTACTGCAAGAGACCATGCTCCACAGTTTGGCTTGTCCCGCCGTGTCATTTTATGCACCAACCATGGTCTCAAGGAATAATGAACCGCCAGTTCTTTACAAGCAAAAATATCACTTCTCATCTAAATAAGTTCAAACCAATTTTATAACAGTCTAAATCAAAAGTTTGATTCTTTAAGAGAAGGTTGATTTATACCAGCTTCAACACACACCTTTAAAAATTTGCAGGTGCAGGTTATTTATCAGCAACATTTCCCCAATATCAATCGTTCATCAGAAAAACATGGACCAGGCATCATAAAACTTGGTTAAGTTAAAAAATAAAATCGGCAGTAAGGGGCACTGGAACAAAGGATCGATCCTATGAAATGTCATGAAGATGGACCCAGGAACTTATAGGTGCAGAAAAAAAATGGAATTTTTTGATTGGGTTAGACGATCATGCCTTTTTAGTAAAATTTAGAAAAACAACTGTATCAATAAAATGACCAAATTTTGTAAATGATATAAATGTCCAAGATGAAATTTAACAAACTGCTGTTACAGTTTTTTAAGTGATCATTTCAATTTCGTTTGATAAAATTCCTATTTTTGGTAGCACCTCAAGCAAAAGTGGAGCAATTTAAAACCAATTCCTAAGAACGTTTCGGAGAATAGTACATAAAGCATACCTGCCAACCTATTTTTGTTGAAAAGAGGTAGGCTTGCAAACAGCTGCGAGTGTGCATATCTAGGGGCATTTCTCCAGAAAATTTTGGAAAAAATGAAGCAAAATGGTGGAATCTCCTTCATTTCAAGATTTAGACCCACAGTTTGTTGAAAAATAAAAACAAAATTTTGCAGCAACAAGATCGCTTAAATACATTATATGTCGCCAATTTTGCTTTCTTTAAAAGCATTTCACTGGGCTTCCAACAACAATTTTCTGGTGTGGTAGGTCTGACTAGTGAATGCGGTATACGTTAGGAGTGATGAAAAATCAGAAGGCTACCGCCTAAATCGGTTAGGGTTGGCAGGTTTGCGTAAAGCATATCTGAAAGTTTTATGCCGCAGTTGTTTCTAAGATATGAAGGTCTGGTCCAAAGTAACCTTAAGCTAAGGCGGTAGCGTACACAGCAGTTATGACTTACATACCCAGAGTACAGAGCTCTTACTCCCTCGTCTTTAAATATCCTGAACAAGGCGTGCGACATTCCACGATACTTCAGGCTGGTGTGCTGAGCATCGATCTTCTGGCCTTGAATTTGAAGTCTTGTCTTAGCTAGATCAATGGGGAACGTGCCTGTGGATATTAAAGTGATTGTCAAACTCAGATGATAAAAGCTGACCGCCCAAAGCAAACGGCAAGTTGCAATGTAAGCAAGAGTGGATCTGCGCGTATATAGGGCAAGACAAAGTACCCCAGTGAACTGAACTGCCTGCAGGTACAAAGGCAGCCATTAGTAGCTTCTAACATTTCTTTGATACGCACAAGCAATTGTGTTTGATCGAGTCTGTCTAAGAGCACCGTCATGACAGCGAGTAAAGAGACATTAACAGTGACCTAACATACCACATTCTGCAGCCATAGACGCTAACCCTCCGTAAACAAAAGGTCTCCAGTCTCCCATCTCTGCAAGAAAAAATACAAAAAAGTTCCATCAACTTCCATGGCACTGGCAATCCATTATTCATGCACATGTTCTCCACCATCTGGTTTCCATCGTCATGGTAACTGAGTTTGGAGCTAATGTGTCGGGGGAGGGCCATGCCCAAAAAAACTTAGTGCAAAGCTCTATACTAAACATACAGCTTTGCGGCAATGTGGTTAAAAACTGGCTAAATAAAATCTGAAAAAATTAGTGTCAGTGGCGGATCTAGGATACCATAAGGGGGGGTCAACATCCTTGGGTAATTGGGCAAAGCGTGATTGCATGTGCACACAGGCCGCCCCAAACATGCGGGGGCCGAGGAATATAGACCCTCTGTTCGGAAAATCGTTTGGACTAAAAAAAACGACGTGTTTTTCCCCTTCGTCCGCTACCGGTTTTAGCTCTTGAACTCAATATTTCCTCACGCTTCAAGCTGTATTGCTATTGTTTCATTTTCCTTGCGGCAGCCAAGGAGGGGGAAACCGGGCACCCCTTAAATCTGCCTATGATAATGTATTGAGGACGATTAGAAAATAAGGTCACGCCTGTGATTTCATGATGAGGTGGCAAGCAGAATTACTTGAGCTGTGTGAAATTTTGAGGTCTACCGGAGCTCAACACACAGTGGTACCTAGCTGTGTTTTGACAATGGTCTTCATACTGCTTGCTGACTGGCTATGCTGTGCCTGAACAGTGACCACCATCTCTAGCTGGCAAGTAGAGATCGTGAAGCTCCCATGACTGGCTATAGGAACCAGAAGCTTTTCGGCGAATTATGCCTCACACTGATTAAAACATCAAAGTCACATTGTTATAAGTACCTTTAACGCATTGAGGGACACCTAAAGAGGCTGTCAACTCGAACAAATACTCCCGTTGTCAAACCTTTTTTTCGAAAAGTCATTCGTTCAATTCCCAAAATCAGAAATTGGCTAATTTTACATGTAGTGCACGCCAGGGGATATGACGTCAAAATACCTGCCTCGCGCAGTGTTAAAAATGGTCAGTTGCTGATTTGGGCAACTGAAGGAAAGACTGCTCGAAGAAAAGGTTTTATGATTATGAAAGTATTTGTTTGAGTTGGAAGGAATTAGAGGATCGACGGTCTCCTAGTCTAAAGGTGTCCTCCTATGCGCAAAAGGTGCCACAACTCTTTTCGCCGAAAAGCTATAGACAAGCCCATGAGATACTACACGCACGCAACCAGGGGGGGTTCGAACAAGCCTCCCCCATTTGGTGAAGTGGGCATGGCCATAAAGGTCTGCCTCAGAGAAACAAAAACCCTGCAAAAACTAGAAAACGAGACACAAGTCCACTAAATTTAAAAAAGGGAAGAACTATCAAAATTTGATGAATGCCCAATTCACAACTCTGAACGTACCCCATGAATCTAAATAAAAGGCACACTTTGTCAAAATTCGAGTTTCCTATTTTTTGGCTGGGTACGCGCATGTGCCTGTGGGCTTGGTAGAGACGGTGGTCAATCTGTGTATGACTATTCTGTCAATAGCCGTATTGTCATTGGCTTGCTGTGCCTTGGATGTGGTTCAAGCACAGGCGACCTCAGCTTCTGATCGTCCCAAATACACTATATGTAATACTACAAGTATATACAGTGTATTGGGGACGATCAGCTAAGCCTGGCCCTGAGGTCGTGAGCCTGAGGACGACTGTGGCCGTTCAAGCAGCGAACTTGAACTCCCGTTTGTGAGCCCATTGAATAGTTCCAAGCCAAAGGAACAGGATTTTTGTCTGAAACGCTGTAGGTATTGTGACAATTTACCTTTTTTTTCTTTACTGAGTCAATACATATTAGGAACAACCATTAAAAACAAATCCAAGTCGAGGACTTGCAATCGACATTCGTACCTCCGTCTCGTGTCAGCTGGCCACACTTCCTGCTGAGCTTGCGCGTTACGGTTTTCACATACTTCCTTTTTAATGTGACGGCGATTCTCGTAGGAGTACATTGGTTACCCTCTTGGATTAATCCACTAACATCTGAAAATCATGCTTGTTTTTAGGGATTTAGAAACCAGTAAGTATTAAAGGAAAGATTTATCATATCATCTGCACTGTTCTATCTTTATTTTTTTGAAAGTGTCGCTTTTGCCTTGTTTTTTTCATCCTGTACCCGCTGTTGTCTTTGAATCAGATTACAGAGACATTGATAAGTGTCACAACTTCGTCATAATTGTACATATAATAATAATTTTGGAATCCATATCCTCAGAAATTTCGTTGAATTTGTTGCTCGGTTTTAGTTTTACCAAGTTGACACTCGATTTTAGAAATATTGAATTTTAAAGCTGGGGTCAGTGGGGTGTGTGCCTCTCGCTTTGTCAAGTCGTAGGCAACACGTAGCCACAGGCGTCCTCAGCTTCTGATCGTCCCCAATACACTACATATAATACTACAAGGTATGACACTTCCGACCAGAAATTCCACAGGTGCTTCACTTCAGCCGTCCATAGCAAACATAAAACTCAATAAATTTACACAAAACAGAGGTTCAACAAACCATGAAGAATTGTTCTTTCTCCCAATACCATTCACGGTGTCCTGTTCCGGCGACTTCGTAAGAAATTCGCAGTCAAAGAACAAAAATGTTCACAAAAAACCCCCGCACACGTCCATCGGTTGCCGCTCGAGGTCAAGGACGGTACGGAAATTGTCGGTGAGTTACGGAAGTACCGACATCGGTCGCGTAAAGTCACGATGTCAGTACTTCCGTAACTCACCGGCAATTTCCGTACCGTCCTTGACCTCGAGCGGCAACCGATGGACGTGTGGGGGGTTTTTTGTGAACATTTTTGTTCTTTGACTGCGAATTTCTTACGAAGTCGCCGGAACAGGACACCGTGAATGGTATTGGGAGAAAGAACAATTCTTCGTGGTTTGTTGAACCTCTGTTTTGTGTAAATTTATTGAGTTTTATGTTTGCTATGGACGGCTGAAGTGAAGCACCCGTGGAATTTCTGGTCGGAAGTGTCATACCTGGTAGTATTATATGTAGTGTACTGGGGATGATCAGAAGCTGAGGACGCCTGTGCATGTAGCCCCTCGGTTGGCCATTTAGGGGCTACAATACTTCCATTCGCTTTGTGTACGCATTTTGTTACGAGTGTTTTACTTACTATAACCCAAGGCCGTTGAAACCCGGTCTCCGAAAGGAGTGAAATCGGAAGCTAAGTTTCATCACATTTACGCTCTGTGACGTATCTGTAATCGTCGCAATCGTCGATATGGCGACTTGATGCTTGAATAAAAATTCAGTTTCGACTCAAGCAAATTACCTGAAATCTTCCTTAAGTTTTCCAAGTAGCGCCCCTAAGATTTTTAAGTTCCCATGGAGTCGGGATTAACAGCAGGTTTAAGTACAAGTCTGTGCTACATCGTGCCATCTACATGTATGATCGGCAAAATGAGAAAAAATGTCTGGACGAACACACATGTTGTTGTCACGTGACGTTTGCTTTGAAGTTTGTGTGCGTTGAGTAAGCGAGCACGTGCATTTCACCAGAGTTCATTTGCCAGAGCAGAGACTGTCTTTTGGCCTGAGCCACGCAATCTAACGAGCTACTAGATGTGCATTGTGTGTAAAAAAAAAAAGAAATTTGCAACAGCAGTAGGCCTAAACCACCAGAGCATGTTTCATTCAGCACTTGCCGGTCTCATGTGCTAAAAACGTTCCGACATTTGTCTCGGTAAGGCCCATATTAGTCGCAGTGTGGCTGGATGCGTACGTGACTGTGTTATTTTTCGGTGTAAGGGTGTGTAAGCATTCACTGTCAGTGGTCATTTTATCGGATATTTGGCTTAAAAACACCAATTATGGTTAATCAAACAATTCATCTTAAAAATAACACAGACATTTTTTACAGTATTAGAAACTGTCGGAAATTAGTGCCAATATTCATTTCTTGCCGATGCTATACTACCCGTTTCATGAATGGATTGTTCCAGACTAATGACTTTGATGACAGGTTCATGTATGTAGCGCGCGCTTCCTGGCCACGTGCTTTTTACACTGGCCAAGCTTTTTATTAATCTTGTGGTGTTGTATATTAAGTTCCATAAGTCGTGAAGTGAAAGTTATGGCTTCTAAATTTCAGTATTAATACTCTTTAGGACAAAGCTCGTTTCTCAATTCTGGAAGCATAAGTCAGATGCAGCTTATTTGCAGTGGTTGTGAACTGTGTGTATATATAAAAAAAAAACAGTGCAGGTGGTCTGATGTCATTTGCGGTGTGTAAATTAACATAGAGTATGTTCGGTAATGGAACTGCACTAAATAGTGGAGATGGTTGGACAATTTTAAAGCAAGACTTCAGATGAAAGCTGCCGAAAACTCGGGAATTCAATATCTATATGGTATCTTATCGTGGTTTTCCAGATGACGAACTTTTCTCCGATGCTTACAAGTTTGTAGACGATGGCAACACCATTAGGGTGCAGTCAACCATGGTTGATCCAGATAAAGTGGGTGAGATAAACATTGGTGCCAATGCCTCAGCTGAGGAGGAAGCGGAGTGTTACGATGATGATCAGGTGGCCAAAGTCAACAACATCGCGTCACACTACAAACTACAGGAAATGGGTCCTTTGGTTGTGAAAGACTTAAAGGCATACGCTAAAAGGTGAGCCGTGAGTTTCGATTATTGAATCAGAAGGTCACGGAATACACAGGATAAAAAAATGAACCAAAACTGTAAAAGCTATTGAAGACGACTACAGTTCTTTGCGATTTCGGCCTGTTTATTGATAATTTTGTAATTCTTGTTGTCTTTTTTAAGTGAAGTTTATCATCACTTGTTGAGTACTTAAAATGTGGTCTTGTTCTCACTCCGTTCTCGTCACTTGTCTTCGTGTCTACCTCACTCCTGGCTACAGTAACCATGCAACTTTATCACATTGCCCTCTTATACAATTTAAGGCTAATTGATGCAGAAACAGACGCGGAAAAGAAGACGGCAATCAAAGAATCGCTGAAGAAATACGTAACAGACGTGGTTGAGAAACGAAAGGAAGACAAAAATTATTACTCCGTATACAAATCTCAGGATAGCCCTTCTTTTGAGACAGGCATGCTGGTCTTGGCTTATTACGACGGCGAAGCCCCGGCACCAACGTTTATGTTCTTCAAGCAAGGCTTGATCGAGGAGAAACTTTAATGGTAAGATTTTGGTTCATCACAACTGGTCACTTACTGCGTTGTTTGTGAAGCACTATCGCATTTTCAAAGAATCTTTTTAGGTGACAATCGCTGGCTGGTCTCGTCAAGAATGAAAGATGTTTGAAAATGATGAAAATTCCAAACATTTGTGCTGCGATGTGAAGTTTACGCTTGTATGCATGGCCGTTATTCTCGTGATCGTGTATTTTCCGTGATCTTTCATGCTCTTACGGAAGATGGAAATAAGGTTGGAACTCCGGCTTTGTTGTAACTTGTATCGGAGGAAAGCCAATGCCAGTGACACTACTTTTACTGAAACTAATTAATCAATGGTTATCTTGTGCATGTTTTAATTGTGTTGACATAATTGACCTATCGCCGGGATTTTGACTGACGTTTTATCTGACCATTTAGAACTCATCATTCTTGACACACCTTCGTTTCCAAGCCGCCATTTTACCCGCAAACAACACGTTGCCGGGTAAAACTTATTGTTTGTTAGTCGACATTACGCAAGGGGGTGGAGCTTGCATTAGGTCAATTGTTGCAACGGTTTGATTCTTTGGCCCATTTTCTCACTAGAGACGATCACAGTCTAATTATTTTATCAATTCATTCACGCTGTGCGATGTTTAATCTTGTCTAAGATAAGTGGATGATCTTCATGAAAGTTGGCAGATGTGTTGCTGTGGAGATGATGGTGAATGACGACAGCACTCGGACAGATCTGACCTCTGCTGTGCCCCCCACTGGCAATTTTAGTATTTTATTTCTGCCTCTATATCTTCGGAGTTCCTAAACAGATTTTGATGAAATATGATGAATAGGTTTCTGTTAAGGAGACAATGATATCATCTTATTTTTGGACGACTGTGATTCTGAGTCTGAGCTACCTAGGCAGGAACTTGCCTAGGTGGAGTCCAAATTCGCGAGATTGGCACCCGCCATATTCGGGGATTTTTGTTACATGACAGGGAGGTATTCCCTTGAAAAATATGTTTGCTAGTATTTATCAATCATCAGTGTGGCAGTCTGTGGTCTTGATTTATGTATGAGTATTTATTGAACTAAGACATCGAATTGTAAGTGTTTATTAAATTTAGCTATCAGAAAATAAAATGCGAAAATTCATTTTTTACTTGGCGGAATTCTTCGAATTCCGACAAGTATGTTGCTCTGTCGTCAAGTTTTTTTTTTTTTTTTGTTCGCACTCTACAGGTCGCAATTTTCGTCCGATTTTCACGAAATTTGCACACAACGTGTAGATCGGGAANGCAAGGCTTGATCGAGGAGAAACTTTAATGGTAAGATTTTGGTTCATCACAACTGGTCACTTACTGCGTTGTTTGTGGACGATGGCAACACCATTAGGGTGCAGTCAACCATGGTTGATCCAGATAAAGTGGGTGAGATAAACATTGGTGCCAAAGCCTCAGCTGAGGAGGAAGCGGAGTGTTACAATGATGATCAGGTGACAGTCTGTGGTCTTGATTTATGTCTGAGTATTTATTGAACTAAGACATCGAATTGTAAGTGTTTATCAAATTTAGCTATCAGAAAATAAAATGCGAAAATTCATTGTTTAATTGTCATTTCCATCAGCGCTGTCTTGAAACAAGCTGAGTTTATCCCTTTTGTTGAAGCGGTCATTTTTTTAAAACTGAGCGTGCAGTTTTAATTATATACAAATCTGTTATGGCATCTACATCTTCCTCTGCCAAATTTTAATTAGAAAGATCATTAAGAAAATTGGAGGATGTGTTTCTCTTCTGGGAAGAACTCGGCTGACGTTGATTTTCAGACGTATCCAGCTACTGCTACCAGTATAACTCATAGGGGAAATTTCATTTGCTTTACGGTTCCCTCTGCTCCTTCGTGAAATTAGGCAAATATTTTTGTATAAGGTGGACATTCCATTTAGGGATGGGTACAACGAATTCTACACCAACTAGTGGTTATTTTCATGATACTAATAAACGCCCCTTGAAGCATACAGTTGCAGGTGCAGTCGTGGGCGCATTCCAGTGCTTTGCATAGCAAAAGTTTCCTCTATTTCAGATTGTTTATTATGCAATCAATTGTGTTGAAGATTGGCTACTGCTCGAGTTTCACAACTTTGTATTTAATTGTGTGCATTCTGCTTCAGGTCAAGGTACAGATATTACAAAGGCAATACAGTCCTCTCTAACTGCAAGCATCCAGGCTTGAAATTTGTGACACTATTTATTATGGATTTTTAAATTAGCTCATGCATCATCATCAGAACCATTTTATGAAGAACACAAGTATCATGCATGTACTTCCAGAATCGCTTGTTACTAATTTCTACACATTTGAATGTGCTGTAGCCAGGTGTGCATCGTCTGTCTACAAATACAAATTATAACTGAAAGGGTTTGTTGTCTTTTCAATTTTGTCCTCAAACGTGATCATTCGTGATGAATTGTATGAACTTTTATCCTCACTCAGGAGTCAGGTGATCACCTTATGTTTCATCACTTGAAATTTACTGAAAAAAGCACAAAGCAACTTTACTGACATGATACAGTAAAAGCTAAATGTATTCTGACAAAAAGACACCTATGACATCTATGACTAACCCCATGCCGAGGGGTCCCAACCAGCCAAAACTGAGTGATCAGGACTGCATTCCAAGTCGCAAGTTCAATCCCAGCTAACGCCAACAAAACAAGTGCTTATCACTGACCATGAGTTTACCAAAAACCAGTGCTCGTTCTTGTAAGAACGCCGCAACACCTGAAGATGGTCGGAGAAATGACCAACTGACCGACCGAAACATGCCCATGTAAATGGGGTGTAAATAGAATAATAGATTTTGGGTCAAGGGTTTCACAAATGTTTCGCATGTGACCAGCACCGCTGCATATGCAGATAATACATTTAGTATCAAGAGACGAGATTTGTTGTATTATTACAATTTTATTAAACTGCAAAACAGATTTATCACAAAAATGAAAAATATTCTTTTCCCAAAAATTTAACTATGGCATTAAATCTGAATAATCAGGTTGGAGATCATCAAATTCACAGGAAAATATTTAAAGCCGCTCAAAACCCACTTTCGGTCAAAAACAAAATTCCTGATTTAGACCACTTACAGGCCTGTCATAATACTGTTCTCAACAACTTGTTTCGTATTCAGATGAGAAGTTGTACCTGGACTTTGATAATACTTAAGATCGTGGTCGTAGCACAATTTTTGACAGAAAGTCGAGTTGACAGCCGCTTTAAAGTGGGAGAGCGAAGATGGAGATATAATAACATAACAGTTGCGACATAAATAGACATACAAGTGCACTTAGAAACAGTTCCAAACGTACATTTTCATTCTAATTATCTTACTAATAAAGCAAAACACCTCTGAAATTAATTTTACCTCTATTCAAAACTTAACGGGCATTCCAAATGCCCCCACTACGGTACACGACTGCTGGCACCCAAGCACAAGAGTAATGCACCAGTCATAACTTCTAAATTCATCAATTTCCTAACCTTGTGTTAACAACTTCCTATTATCAGTACACGTCACCTACACATGTTAAAACTGCTCGTCAAAAGCTTTAGAACTCTGAACAGCTTAGAATTGGATGAGTAAAAACTCGCACACACAAGTGTGTGACTCGATGCTAAGAGTTTTTTAGGATGCAAGAACTGCACAAGTTGAAACTAGTGATGCGTCATGTGGTCTTGGACAGCAACGATGCATATCCTATAAGTTAACACAACAAGGTTGTACACCCAATTAACTTCTAGCCAATGAAAAAGGTAACAAAAATAAAAAATTGAACTAGTTTAATTTATAAATAATGTTACGAATAGACATTGTGAAATCAAAGGACGCGTAAACAATCTTGCAAACACCAGTAACATGACACCACGGTATTTATAATCAAACAAAGAATGATTTCCATCAATGGAAACATGATTATCAAGTCTAGTGTCACAGCAACCGAGCCTATAATTTAATTAGTGGCTTTGAGAAAAATTTTATTAAGGTGCAACTGCACCAATATTTACATCCAAAAATCTGTCACTTCAAACTCAGAATCAAAGCTAGTAGAGAGAGACATTTTCACGCAAAAAAATCCTGTCCTGTGAACTCCACCCTGGGCATGAGCAATCGTGAAAAACTAGAAGTGTTTGTGTTGCCTGATTGAAATTTTGAATTTTTTATTTCTTCCACAGGCACGTGCAAATCAAGAGGAGAGTCTCCACAGAAGTATGTGACTCAACTTAAGTTAAAAGCCCAGGATGTGCACACGCGATGTCATTTTAAACAACAAAATTCACAAATACCCACAGTTAGCAGACGACACGATCATGCTTTCCTGTACCAACTGAACGCCAAAACCAAACAAAAATAATTAACATTAATCCTCCGTGTTCAATAAGAGTACTGAAGCGACCAACAGTGTAAGGTTATGTTGGTCAAATATTAACGACATGCAATGTAAAACTGTCGTAGGTTTCAATGAGATCATTTAACTTGTACTGGTTGAGTATCGTGAACTTGTCGAGTTTGGAGCTCATCTTGAGCGCACAGTCAAGGCAGTGCACCACAAATTTCCTGTCTTGTTCTGTCACAAGCAGCATGTTAAACACCTCCAACTGAAACAGGATTTTGGAATAACATTAGAAACATGACTTGTTCCACAAGCCTTATACTTTGTCAATCAATAAATACATGAATCCAATGGCGCCAATAGCAGAGCAATTGTCGCAATAGCAATGACTTCATTAGTTACTCCTTTATCTTTCACCAGGTGTCTCCAGCTCTCAAGAGAAGATGAGGGCCAGGGACAAAAAACAGAGTTCAGGGCCAGTCCTAAGCTTTGGGGTCCCAAGCATGATTTGACTTGCTGACCTTTTTCAGTGCAGATGACATTCATCTCGTTTTATTAGGAATTGGTCAAGGAAGTCTGGGTTGACATAACTGCTTAGATTTTCACCAGTTCAGCTGGCACAACATCTCTTGCAGGATGACTTGCTGTACTGCTCTTCAAGCATTTTACTTTCGCACTGAAAGCACTGAAAACGGCTGGACCACTATGAAAAATCTTCAAATGTTTGAGTTGCACCAAAAAATTCACATAAGCTGGATAGCTTGGGAGAATCTCGCAGTTGTTGGATTCACAAGAGTATGTTACGCAGCCCTTATTTCTTTCGAGTTAGGCAAAATCAGGTGACTGCTCGATTGCACTAGCAAGATGGCTGCCAGTGAAATGATTGGACAGTGAGGCTGTGATGTTAAATTATGGGAGAAAGCCATGTAAAGAAGCATTATTTCCGTTCCATGAACAGTAATTATTTCACGAGTGTCTAGCATTCCATAACACAATTCCAGCAGTGAGTAGCTGAGACCTCACCTCACAATTGTTGCAGTAGTGTGCTGCCTCGCCCTCCTTGTAGCCGTGCCATTTAATCTCCTTGCCTAGGCTTTCCGCAAAGTCAATGATGTGCTGTGTGTGGCGCAGCGTCTTCAACAAACAATGCCTAGAAATGGAGGAGATAACGAGAATTAGACAACGGAGAACACAACAAAGATTTGCTTGGACGTGGATGCTATAGAAAATGAAAAGTAGTTTCCTTCATGAACCCGATAGAGGGGGCTTCAGTTGTTAACAAATTGACCACAAAACAAGTTCACTAACAAAGAGGACAGCTGGGGTCAGAAGGGGTACATACAAAGATAGGGGAAACTTTAACAAAAGTTAATAAGTAAAATGGCCATTCAGACTATGTGGCATATACCGTGCTTGTGGAATTTTATTTTGCCAATTTTTCAACAAAAATAACCTGTGCAAAATTCTATGCATTCTAACAATTGGAAGGATTCATGGTAAAATTTCAGATATCATTTTTAGTGAGAAATTAAACAGAGAGTATCATAGTAAGTCCCCACTCATTTTTCCCATTTTCTAGATTGTACCATGAACTACCATGACGTGATTAGGCTGTTGGCAGGCGAAGACTATAACACAAGTTTTGTAACAGGTATGACAAAATTAAGCCAAATGCAGCAAGAGACACCTACTTGACCTGCTTGAACAGCTTTGGCTCTGTGATCTTGACGTTGCGTGCCAGACTCCAGGAGAGGTGTTTCATCGGCACAATCGACTTGTAGCTCTGCATCTTGTTCCACTCGTACCTTTTGATAGCCTGCTCAAACGACCGTCCAGTCATGGGGCCCACGTTCCACGCTATGTTGTTGCACCAACCCTGTGAACAGGAAGGCAGTTTTAAATTGATGTTAACAACAGTATTTTCTGAAATAAATGTCAAGCTTTTAAGACAACATATGAGCACAATTAGGCCCATGTGCCTATTTTAGGAGCGTCTTCACTACATCCTTAAAGGTTTCACTTAAATAATAGTTAAAGCCGCTCTACGAAACATGTTATGGTGTTGAAAAAAACTTTCCCCATAGGCGTATTTGCTCTTCCGACGAAATGGCATCCGGTCCTAATCCTTTGTTTATGTTGAAAATGGTTACAACTAAATGACTGGAACACCGTCGGATGCACTGCTTCGACAGCTGAAACTAACCCTCGCTGACAACCAACTAAATGGCCGTGGTCTGAAGCTATAATGAACAGTCACTTCTCCTCAAGCGATGATTTCTAATCCTAATTAGAAACAAGACGAGATGGATTTTATAACAGTAAAGACTTAAATCAAAAGATGTGCTCTTGACGGAAGGTCCCTTTAAAGTTTAATTGAATACACCCAAACAACTACCCTTCTGTAGTAAAGAAGTGAACTTTCTCTCACGATATTTCAAAAATTTGCTCCTTGGTTTTACTCCACTGTTTAACATGCAGAAGCATAACCCTAATTACATCATACAAATAAACACAGACCCAGAAATCACTTTCGCATTATATTCAGGTTCCCATTCATCCCCTTGCTTACAGTCATGAGTAAGACCGAGCTGAGGAGTAGTAGACACCTTTGTGCAATGCTTGATTGTCTGCCAGTAAGGCCAGGGTTTGAAGCCGGGTCTCCCAAATGGGGGTACGGACCTCAAACCACTAAGGCACACAGTCTCCTTAGTTCCAACATAATAGGTGACACTTACGTTAGACTGTACCCAGTGCACAGTTCCTGTGTTCACCCAGACAAGGTCCCCGGGCTTTTGAATAAACCTGTAGACAGGGATGTTCTCCTCATACAGATCTTCCAACAACGGCCACCAGGAGCCGCTCAAGTAGTTGATGTTGTTCCTGTAACCGGAAACCAGGCATGAAAAGAAACCTAAGGCAAGTTTTCAAATGATTTTCATGTTCAGTCTTTTTATCCTAAAACATGCATTTAGTTCTACAATTCTGTATTAATGAATGGACACAATGTACGACAAAAATAAATATACATGAACATACAACAACCAGCTTTAACAGAGTGCAATTCATTTGATGGCTCATGACTGAATGTGAAAATCGACCACGCTTTGGAATTACAGATTTCACAAATTTTATTATTCTAGAAACAACTACTATCCTCTACTTGAGTTTTTACTAAGAACTGATGCCACAGGATTAAAAATGAAATAACACTAAAGAATCTTCTTAAGGTTTTAAGAAATAGCAGAGCTTGCCACCTGCCAATTTCACTAGAAATCACTAGTCAGAAAGGATTCCACAACATATCCCAGACAAATGAAACCGCCTCATCCCTAACGGCAGTCAATCTGACAAGTCTACAAACAACAACTGTACATACTTTTCACAAATGTGATGGATGACACCCCAGTATTGTTCGGGCGTGGCGAACCACTCGCAGTCGCCGGGGCCGATGTTTATGTTAACCGAACAGAAGTTGTGGTTCTCCTGGTGACCGGGCGTACGAGAGCCTGGTACCTTCATGTAGAGCTGCACAGAGTTCATCCCCAGCACTGTGTAACCCACATGACTCAACATGTTGCACGCCGACACCACCTGTTGGAGACGGACAGAAGCATGTGTAAGGGTGAGAGGACATGTGACTTTCACAAACCATGACACATCAAGATACCCTCGCAACGTGTCACACACCATTTTTTTGGTTCTTTGGTGATCTGCTCTTCTATCTGCATTCATCTATATGCAATTGTTATATAGTATAGTATAGCATGATACAGGGGTATAACCAGACATTTGTTATATAGCATAGTATAGCATAATGTAAGGGTATAACCAGACAATTGTTATATAGTATAGTATAGCATAGCATAACACAGGTGTATAACCAGACAATTGTTATATAATATAGTATAGCATTATACAGGGGTATAACCAGTCAACTTTTGCCATTGCGCATAAAATTCTTGAAGTGAGGCAGTAGCTTGACTGGGGTTCAATTCCCCCACTCGTGTCTATTTCTTTAATTACTCTCTTGTGTTTTCAAAGAGACTTAAACCGCCTTCAAAAAAAATTCTGATCCTTCCAAAAACTGTGTAAATTTTGAATACAATGTCCAATCACCGATGCTGGATATGCTCTTAAAATATATAATTCCATATTTTTGGCGACACCATTTCAAATCAACCATTTTAATGCAACGCAAGAAAGTGAAAACTAACCTTGAAAAAAGCCGGCAGTTTGGTCAGTTCTTGAAGTTGAACTTTCCACTTGGTTTGATCTGACAAGTCCACGTTTGTTCCGAATCGCAGCATCTTTGGTTTCTTTCGACTGAAAACATTCCAAAATGTGGAAACATAATATTCACCTCACGCAATTCCGCAACACACAATTTAATAGGAACGCCTGAATTAACAAGATCAAAATCACATTTCAAATGTTCATGAGCTTAGTAGATTTGACAACATCTTGGAGAAAATGTGGCACTGTGCTGAAGATTTCCAAGAAATATGGCACTTTCGTGGCATGCATTCCTTTCCCGGAAATGTTGAAATGTGTGAAAGATAACCTACCCCTTGGGTATGGTATAAATAGAATCAACTTACTCAGAGACTAAAATGTTGTGAGTTCGTGCGTTTCGGACTACTCTCTACAATCCTTTGTCAACGACTGATGACGGGATGTCCAGGTTTCCCACCGTTGTGTTCTCCGGAAGTAATATGACATCATAGATGGGCCGAAGCTATGACATTATCCTACTTCCGGAGAACAGAAGGGTGGGAACCTGAACATCCCATCATCAGTCGTTGACAAAGGACTGAAGAGAGTAATCAGAAACTCATATTTTAGTCTCTGAGTTAGTTGATTCTACATACACCATACATTCACAGAGACTATGAAGAACCTTTTTTCAATCAACCTACCCCTTGGCATGCGTAGTAGAGCAGTTGGAATCACTGTCTGAATCCTTGTAGATTCCTTTGGCCCTCTCCGATTCTTCCTGTAGAAAGAGGCAATTCACATTAGCCAGCATTGATATGAAAGCTTTAGGTATAAGCATTCTTTACTACTACTACTGCTTTTTTCACAATAGTTGAGTCCACATGAGAATGTGATATTTGTGATGAGAGGCCAACACACTGGTTCACAATGTTCAGAATTGAGAGTAATGATCACACTAACAGTTCTTAGGAAAACATTACCGTGAAATTTAGTAAAGCTGGGATAAAAGTGGTTGTCAGCATTGCCATATTTCCAATTTCAAAGGAATATTACATCATGGCAGATACGACAGATGCTCGCCCCATTGAATCCTAAACAGAACAATTTTTACCCCTAATCATAAGAGTGTACCCAAACGCTGGACACAACCACCATTGACTCACCCGTAGAGATTCTTGGAAGGATGATGCCTGGTACTGAGCGTACTTCAAGACGCAGGTGTACGAGCGACTGCTCTCGCAGCGCCACACTTTGTTGCCCAGCTGATCCACATTCTCATCCGGATCCTGCTTGATCTGGGAACGCACCTCAATCTGATGATCAGGATTGGCTTCCACCAAGGATTTTGTAGAGAACAAGCCTAGGTCTGCAATACACAACGGTTTTATTTTTACAAAGTGTACCTCAGCAAGAGCAATCCACACACCAGGGCTGCATTCTGTATACCAAACATACTCACAAAGCAGTCGTGCCGAGGAATCTTCAAATATGAAGTTTTATCCCACAATACAAAATTGCAACCAGTCACTTCATGGCTGACATTTTGCTAGGGTATGCTAATAAAATTCCTGAGACTACTACCAAAACACTCGCCTTTCACTGACACGTAATTTCGTGAGGTCTTGCAGGATCATTCTTTTTGTGAATCTTAAATCTACAAAACGCATTGTTCCAGACCAAGTGGAAATCAGACAAACATCTGCGTTCAAATTTATTTTTGTCCCAACAAACGCTTAAAAGCTGATCTCCAGAATTAACAATCTTTTAGCAGGACCTGCAGCATTTTTATTTACTATTACTGTAAGCACTAAACCTAAGTTTTATTAATCCTAACAACGACCAACAGTATTTTCCTTGAACACAAACGTCAACAATTAAGTACATTAATTTTCACAGTAACTATTACAAAAGCTGACAGAACACAAACCGAGTTTGAGCGCTCCAGCAAGTCCACGTATGACCGTGACTGGCTGTGAGAGGCAGTACTGAAGCAATTCTTGAGAGAAGGCGTCTTTCTTGCTTTCAAGCTGAAAAATACAATTAAGCAGAATATAATAAAAAATCTCACAGCTTAATTTAAAGTTCAACTTCTTTTGAACATGATTTTGGATCAAAAATTCAAAAAATAAATAAATACAAAATGACTGTTTCAGCTTAAATGTAAACTAATCTTTAATTAAAAGTTCCCCAGTTCCTCATACAATAAGATATTAACGTATTTCATTTAACGAAAAAACGTTATATAGACATGGTCTTGTTGGTTCACAAATTAATACATATCGAATGTTGCGAGTCAAACAACAGTTGTGCACACCGGTTGTGGTGCGTGGTAAAAGTTAACCTATTTTCACACGGTTAAATTTCACTGCAGTCTGTGATGGGCATTTTGCCAACAGTCCGTAACATGAGCAGCGCAATCAGCCTACGTGACTTGTGAGCGGTTGCTTGCATTGAATTACCACATCTTAAGATGAGTTACACATTTATAACATTTTTCTGACGTAGACGAGCAGAGAACTCACGTAGACACTAGGTGTAGGCGGATTCAGTTTATCCTTTGGCAGTGGGGGTTGGGGAGGAGGCGGAGGAACTGGAATAGCATCCCCCTCCAGCAGACTGGGACTGTGGACTCCGTGTTTACCTGTGATTAAATAAGAAATCATCATGGTAACAAGAGAAACTGGGTCTCCTTGATAAAGGAAAACGAATGGAATTCACAGATGCTGACTTCATTCACATAACTTGCATATTTCAGTAGCAAATACCATAATGAAAATTAATGTGGTTTTCAATTTCCAGAAATTACGAATATTACGTTCTTTCAAATTTGACAATTCTGGTCACAAACTAATCGACCATTGTTTTGTAACAGACCTGCTCAAGAAGTTATTCATTCTTTCACAGAAATGGCAATTCCATAATGCATTTATGTCAAATGGAGGGAAGAAATTGTGAATCAATTACAGTGCATATTCAAGTGGTTCTTTACGGAATGTTCTAAACAGCAACGAATGACTAAATGGTTTTTTCTAGCCTTCCCAAAACACATTTCAGGTTTTTGCGACAAGTTCTCTAGTTCTGGCTGAAGGTTTCGTGTTGGCCGTGCAGTTTTAACTAAGATTACCACCTACCTTTGCCCTTGCACGCTGCAATCACTTGAGCACCAGTCATGTCAATGGTACAGTCGTCACCTGACATTTTGGGTGAGGATGTCTTACTTCCTGCAGACGCCATATTTAATTCACTGAGAATGTCTTTCTCGCTCGATTTATTTCCAATATTAGCTGACGAGGCCATGTTAGGGTTGGTTGCATCTGGCTTCATTAACGACTTGAGCGCATCCGTCTCCGAGGTGGACGGGGGTGTGGGGTCATGACCTTCGACCTTACCTTGCGTGAAGTGAGCAAGGAGGTCTTCAGCAAGGGAGGTAGCAATGTCCTTCTGCGACAGCAATGCAGTCAGCTCTTGGTCACTGATTGAGGTCGGCTGAACACTGAGCAAATCTTTAGGAAGATCCATCTCCGAGATCGATGTTGTCGCTGCTGGTAATCCCTGATTGCTGGTAGGTGGTGCCGCTGTTTGGGACGGCACGAATGGAATGTTGCGCTGTTGAGGTATGGCCGCTGCTGCCGAAGTCATTGGCTGGAGGCCAGAAGAGGGAGCCCGTGGTGGCAGAGGTATTGGTCCTGAGCTCATAAATCCATGAGGTCCTGAAAAATAGCACCACTCGTCACTCAGTTACACAAACGGTTGTTATATATAAATCGTTTGGTTACTTACACCAAGTTTAAAAGAAGCAGACAAAAATAAACATCTAATCAACAACTGTCACGATTATTTCGAAAAATCAACCATAAAATGAATCACTACATATTATAAATAAAAAATCAACTACAAGAGAGCACATTTATCTTAAATAAAATGATGCCCTGGCCACACTGACAACAGCCAACACTAGCAAACTTACCATGATTGGAGACCCCTGATGGCTGCACGTTGCCATGGTGATGACCTCCCTGAGTGGTGCCAGGATATGCTGGCGGTGGGGGGCCCATATTGTGCGGGCCCTGCATTTGTTGTTGCTGCTGGCGCTAAGAGCAGAGAAAAGATTATACGCTAGGCTAATAGCAACTAAAACATCACCAGAAAAGACTGTGGTATGGTAATGTGACATATCTGTAGATGAAGCAAAAACAAACAAATAAAAAATCGAGCAAACTTTACCTGAGAGTACCATCCGTGGCATACGCACACCACACATGGGGTAATGAGTACTGATCAGCATATATAGAAGTTCTGAATATGAGCAACAATTTTTCAAAAACGTCTCTTTGGCATAAGGAAAACTAGTCGATCCAAACTCCATCACAACCCCCCTTGCCTATTTCACTGACTCCTCCACAGCAAGTGACATCAAAATAATCACAATTGGGCAATTCAACCTTCGGATTGAACACCAAGTAACGAACTTGACTTGTACTCTCGATTCAACATGTAAGTTCAACTAACGATTTCTGCATGTTGCATCTAGCGCGCAGCCTCCTGCGATTAGTCTTTTTGGAGTGGATTTAACCCGATACCCTGCAGAGCAGTGTTACAAATCCAGTTTAATTCACCTCTTTTGGAAGCTTAAAGAAACTAAAAACCCGCATTCTGTCCATTGATCACATTAAAATTGGTCTAGATTCCTAGAGACCATGCTACGACAAGCCAACTTGTAGAGCCAGGTCACCACCAATAACGGACTATTAGTTCTTTTGAAGCCCTAAAATTACTTCCAATTTGATTAGATAAACAATTTGAGACCAATTTCTAAGTGTTAGTGATTTAAATCAGAAATTCACTTCTGTGATGGAACGTAGCTTTATAGACCCTTGAAGTCCAAAATTCTGGCTTTCACAATGACTGAAACTCCCCAAAACAGAATTATAATAACAGTGTGAAAACGGTAAACGTCTTTGACAGTGACCATACAAGACGAGAAACAAGCTTTTGATTTGCTAAATTCCAAAATGAGACACAAAAATGCTGTGTACCTGCTGTGCCAGATGCTGCTGATGAGCATAATACTGATGCTGCAGCTGCTGTAGCAGCTGGTGCTGCTGCTGATTCAAGTTGGCCTGGTTCTGCTGCAGGAACCCCAGCATCTGCATCTGCTGGGCATCCAGGCCAAAAGGGGGCGCTTGGGCAGGCGCAGGGTCCGGCGTTGATGACTGCAACAATAACCAAACTTAGTGGAAAAGAACTGTGTTGAAAAATGAATGAAAAGGGCTATGAAAGTGATGCAAGACGATGCGACGGGAGATGCGACGGCAGAGAAGCAGGAATAGAGAGCTGCATAAGATTGAAAGCAGTCACGAATGAAATTTTCAACCCAACTTGAGAACAGGAAATCATAGCAAAAACCTGGGTAGAGTTCAATACTTGTCTTGAGGCCAAAATCACGTGCTCTTATTGAAAATACACAACAACATCTCTCATACTTTCCCGAATGCTTGCTTTTTTTAGCGAGGTTCCAACGTTGTTGAACTCTACCCTGATATCCCATTTACTAAAGCATTCACTTCCATATAAAACTGATTCAAGTCACCATAATACTTGTATAGGTAAGGTTCCCAACTAGTCATATAAAATACCTTTTTGCTCTTTGCGCTGCCCTTCCTCCGTTTGCTAGGCGTCGGTCCCTCACTGACAATAGGAGGAGCACCTTGCAGCTGCTGCATCTGATGTTGCTGATTCAGCTGTTGCAGCTGCTGTGATGCGATGTTGACACCGGACGAAAACTCCCCTCGAGGCCATCCTCCTGCTGGGGCCGGCCCAACCTTCTGGGCTTCTCCGCCAGTCTGTGCAGCAGGCTGGCTCACTGTCTGTGGCGTACCCTGGCGCTGGCTCACCTCGGCAGGTATTGGTAAGCTCCATGCTTCCTCAATACTAGGAAGAGTCCTTGGTCTGAAAACACAATGTTACAGCCTACAATTTGGATGACAGGACTTTCATATGATTCTTGTGGGAAAATTCAAAGCCTTGAACATTATGTCAAACAGTAATAATGTGTTTTTGAAATCTTTATTTTGCTAACAATGTACCTTTCTTTTTTCTAAATTTTACTGAAGTCATAAGATTGGTAAAGTAAAAAATCAAGATCTACAGGCTTTCTACTTTGATAAAATATATTTACCAATACGAACCCTATAGTTCTGTAGATAAAGTCCAACAGTACCTTAAAAGAGACATCTCATAGAAATCTACTCTGGGATTCACATCCCTCGTTTTGAAACATCCTTTTTAAAAGACCAACGTCCAACCCCTGTTGTTACTTACAACGCCTGAAGCTGCTGCGGAGGGATGTTGTTGAGCTGCTGCTCCAGGAACTTGACACGGGCGTTCAGGTTAGTGTTCATACAGGCCTTGTTCTTGCTGGCGTTAACGTAGCAGGTCAGTGCGTCCTTCAGCTGGTTGCAGTTCTCGTAAAGAATGCCTAGATCGGTCCAGGCGGCCACGTGAGATCCGTCTAGCTGTACGGCGCAGATATACGCCTGCAGAGCGTCCATAGGCTGGTTCTGTTGCTGATACAGAACCCTGAAAGACAATGCAGATGACTAAAACTGTGAGTTTTATAAATAGGTCTGAAGCGAAGGGGTAACAACATTGACATGGCGCATGTTTAAAATGATATATTAACCACTGTTTGAGCCGATTAACAGATATGACAATATATAAGTGCTTTCTGACACTTGTCAGCTGCTGAAAGTTAGTTTGAAAACTTTTTATACCACTAAATTGGCAAATGTAACCATTGCTTTGCATGCGTTAATTGAAAATTGAACAACAGAAGAAGCAAAAATTGTGCAATAACAGGTGACAAAGCCATTTTTGTGAAACCCCCAATTGTTAATCAAGGGGAACATTTGATATTTTTGCTTAAATCAAGTTTCTGTTCTGAAAACAGGGAGTACCGACACAAACTTGAACTATAACCATTGGTTTTCTCGCATCATTTTCAAACCAAACAATTACTAATCAGGACTAAATTACCAAGAACAGCTTACCCTATGGAGCACCAGGTGTCAGCACTGGCTTCTGACTTGTCGATGGAGCGGCGATAAGAGACAAACGCATCGTGCACCTTACCCACTCCAGAGAAGCAACGTCCAAGCAGGTACCAGCTCTGCCCACTGGCCGGGTCAATCTCGATCGACTTCTGAAGTAGTTGGATTGCCTGGTTTTCGCGAGTCTGCTTCTTACCCAGCTCCTCAGCAATGTGATACATCCATCCTGGAACAGATTAAAATATTGAAGAAATCACTAGACAGCAACTTCTTATTGTTCTTTGCTTCTTATTCAGCTTAATTTTCCTGCCGCTGTGCTTCAGGTTTTGTGAAAAAAATTTCAGACATTTCGCACAGATTTTCAACAATTTTTCACCACCACTTAGCTGAAACTGGACAACTTGTGTATTACCATACATGCCTGGGTTAATGCTCATGTCCAGATCACACTAACTCCCGATACTTCCTAACATTCAATCTTAACGCCCATGCTAAACCACCCACTCCCACTTTATATGATCGTCAAAGGGCCAGTGTCTTCAAATGCCAGTCTCACAAACATTTTAGCTCCAAGAACGCATGTAACTTACTACAGTTGGGTAACAGAACATTTGGGCGGGAAAATAAAACATTTTATTGAAGCAGACGTGAAATGATTTTTTTGGGTCACATGCATTACAGTGACCTTACCAGTGTGCAAAAAATAGGGTAAGCATCTCTTTAAGTGAATCAAACTTTCTGGTAAATGCCGATCTCGACTTCTACCAAAAATTTTTATGAGCCACTACCCCGATTTTGCAATTTCCCACTCTTTAAGCCACACGACCATGAACCCAAAGGGGTAAAACTCTACCAATTTCAAACCAAATTAACTGCCAAAATGCCCTTTTGAATTTACAAGGGTTATTAACATTGCTGCGAATGTCTAGAACTTTATTACAAAGCATGTCTATAGAAAAGCGTTCAAGTTGGTGCAACACACCATTCATGGAAACAATGATAGAAGGGAATTTCACTTGTCGGCCATATTGTGTCCAAAATTGGTGAGATTCCACCACAGCATAACTACACCATGACACGGTAAAAGTACCAACATTGACAGCTGTCTCTCCAATTTTAAAACATGATTTATACCAGAAAAAGTTGACATTTACATAAAATTTGACTTTAAGCACCTGCATATTAACAAGACACCATGAAAATGCATTTTTGATGACAAAACATTCTCATTGACTTCAAAATTACAGACATAATCTCCATGTGCACTATTTTGTTGGACAATCTGCTGCCACTTATATAATAGAAACTACTGAAACTGTATAAATCCAATCAGCTGCACTTGAACACTAAAAATACATACTGTACAGGCATAAAACAATAGCGTTTAACAATTACATTAATGCTGAGAGTTCATAATCACCCCATTATTATTCCAAGTGTCAGTCCATGAGACTAATCTAGCATGCAAAACTATGAAATGGTAAGTTTATCACATTTACAAGCACACAAGTCATACAGGGCTATTTGGGTAGAATATGCAGTGAGTGCCTTACCCTGGGAAACAGACCTAGTGACCTAGTTTATGCATGATAGACTTGAGGTCGTGTTAAAATGACCAGGTCAGACAAAATCAATACAAGGATTAACACTCCATCTGGCTGTTATTACTGACACACTGCAAATGTGGTAATACAAACATGTGATGAATCAGGGCAACTGTGTCTGATCGATTTTTGAACCCAGAGAGTGCTACGAAAGGGGTAACAAGATATGGAGAAGGGGGGGGGGGAATAAGTGAGTGGCCACCGAGGTGCACAAACAGATTGTTGGACAATTTCGGTGTCAGATACCTAAAAAAGGAACAGTTTTACGCATGCCCATATCTTTTATGGTGCTTTTCATCACGCAAAGTTTGTAAAGAACTTCAAACCTTAATGAAGGGTGCTGCAGAACAACTGAAGTACTCCAAGGTTTACTTGAAGCTTTTTCATAGAACACCACTCCAGCGTGCCTTCACTGTGTTCAATGACGTAGTGCTCTTTGTTAAGAGCATAAGTTTATAACGTACCCCTCCACCGACCAACTACATTTCACATGTCTAAGAACATGTTAATGAAAGCGACAAAGGTGCACTGGAGTGTGGTGTTCAATAAAACAGAGTTCGTTAATTTTCTGTAAACATACTGCTTTCACTGTCCGTGGGTTTTCATGTCTTTCAAACAGTTCTTCTCACCACAAACACAGCAAGCACAATCTTCAAGCCAATAACCATTGCTACCAAGCAAGCGTAACTGAACGCATGAACTCACACAAAGACTAGCAGAAGGAGGGATTTTATTCATCTTACGAAATTTTCGATATGTATTTCAAAAGCTATAGCTCAATTTTTATTTTCCACGGGCCTCCTGGGAATTTAAGATATTTTGTCATTTTCCAGGTTCTTCTTGATGAGTAGGGGCGAGAACTTCAACAAGTGAGTGTGACACAACCAAATGCAATGCTAAGCAATCCCAATATTTCCACATACAAGGACATTGCTAACTGGAATATAAATTTAACGATGAATAACACTGTGTGTTTAACTATAAACAGAAATTATTAATTGTTGCTTTATTAAATGGCAAATGCCTTTGATACCTCGATGCTGCCTCGAGTACTCAAAATGAAACATAAGAATGCAAACTATGCAAATTCATCACGTGCTTATGTGTTTTCATTTGGTCATCAAATTTAAATATCGAATCAAAAAGTTGAATTGAAAATTCAATCAAATTGAGAGTAAAGTGTATCATTACAGCCCTAGTGGAAACCATGACAACGTGCTGGCTACACTTACCTAGCTGCCTTAGAGTGTTGGCCTTGGTTGATGGTGGAATGCCTGGCAGGTCTACCAGTAACTCGTAAGTCTCCTTGGCTTGTTTGTACTTGGACTGGACTTCGTGCAGATGGCCGACGTGGAACTGAACTGAAACGGAACGAGCAGAAACAATGGAAGCATGGTGACAGTTGGGAAGTTCATTATTGCATCAACAAGACGATTTTTATTTATGACAGATAGGGTGAAACTTGCTCAGTTTTGAACGCTGAAGATTATTTCTTATACTAGACGTAAATGGTTGGGCCACCAGTCGAGCAATTATTAGGAGCACTAGCCAGGTGTCAGCGAGAAAAACCACCAAACGCTACTACTAATCCGATAAAAAATCACCCAATCATGCTGGGTATCCGAACAGTACACAATAGACAGGATCAGCCAAGCATCAACTGATACGTGGCAGAGGCATTAGCTGATTCCTGTCCAAACAGGGAAGACCCTAACAAAAACAGAACCCAAAACAACACAGTAAAGCAGCTACTGCTCTGTAAGCCCTTTGCTTTTTCTAGAACAAATGCAATAAGTGGCACTCCTGCCAGAATAGGAGATTAAGTGGACATCATCAGCTCCTTCAAGGAACCTGTCACAGCTAAATAAACCTCCTGTGACAACAGAAACTCTATTCAAACTCTAGAGGGCGCTCTGTACGCTTGGAAAAATTACAGCAAAATAATGGCAATCAGTTGGCAGTACTATAATGCTAATGTTGAACAAGATTTGACCGATTAACCAAGTCCCTGAGAACCAAGGGTTTGTAGTGGAACAGCAACGACATTACCAAAAATGGATACGAATGAAACAACAGAGGTACTAGAATTCACAACAAGGACAAAAGAAAAAAATGAGTTCTACAACCAATGTGTGTCCCTCAACCACAACCAGAACAGACTAAAGCACCTAATTAACAAGTAGATGACTCTCGCTAGATGGAACAAGTCAGTCAGTCTTTGGTATTGTATCTCAAAGGATAAGGATCCCAAGTTATCGTTTGTCACGACTGAACCCCCTCGGCACACAGCTTCCTTTATAAACACTTTCTTTCCAAGCCATTAACCTGACCTGCACTATGCTCTGTCTATGCAAGTGCAAACCAACTCCAACGCAAGAAAACATGCCTCAATTCCTTGTTTTTGTTGCTGTAAACCAAGTCACATTCAGTAAATATCAACAAAAATCTAAGACTTATGTAAGCGCAACTGCAATGTTTTTCACACCAATACGGAAGCTGAGGACAGTACACAGACTCAGTTTCAAGGAATCACGTCCCTAGATTGCTTTCCAATCATCTCACCTAGCCAAAGTCATTAGTATTCAGTGCAAGAAGTTATACAAGAGGTAAAACGCCCAACACTGAACTCGGTACTTACGTAAACCGAGTCACAATTGCACATAAAAATGCGCAAATGTGAGGATGTTTTCACAACAAAACGTTGTTTAAGGACAGTAAATGATTTAAATTTCACCAGTGCACAGTTTGGATGAACTTTCACGCATGTCATCAAAGGGAAACCTTAACAACAGCTCATGAATAATACTACCGCCGTTGTTTAGAGTCAATGATAATTTTGCACTATGCGCTCACCATAGAAGTAACTTAACGCATCTATTGAATGAAATTAACTAAAAGAATAAAATAATCAAAATCATGCGAAAATACTCCAGATGAATTTTGAAGAATTTTAAATGTAAGCATACTTACTTTCGAATTTGGACAGGGTGGCTGGATTAGAATCACTCAGCGCTAGCTTAAAGTGCTGAAATGTGAAATGAAAACTAAATGGTTAAAACAGGGCATTAATTAAAAAATGCAAATTCTTAAATTAATTGAAATCTCAGCATAACATCTAAGAGCAGTCTTCACACAAAATTTTTATTATTACTTTTTCACTAGTGTTTAAATTATAACTAGGTGTTCTGCAGCGCAATATCTGCATACTCAAAAAAGAGAACAATTTTGAAATTTAGCTTATTTTTAATGCTTCAGTTACGAGACAAACGCTTTATGTTCCAAGTCGGTTGTCTGGGAATGACGTCACAAGGCACGAGTCGAAAGAGCTTATTCATAGAATTATTCTCAATACCTAGCTAGATAACTGTTGCTCTAGTCGAGAGAGGTTTGTCTTGGGCATATTCAGATGAAAATGGAATTTAAATGGAATATTGTGTAGCTTAAGACAGCTTTAAACCTGTGTTCCATCCTAGGTTGTTATATTGGCCTCAACTTGTTTCTTATTCAAACGAGAAGTGATTTCTGGATTTGCAGTGGATTGACAGTTCAATAATCCTGGAGACCATGCTCGGGAGAAAAATGAGATGCTGTTACAAGCCAACTTGTAGATCCTGGTGAGCGTTCAGTAATGCTAGGACCTACGCTAGGACCTAGCTAAAGTCACATGTTCTCACTTAAAATACACAGCAATATCTCACGTAATCTTGCGAAGTCTTGCTTTTTAGCGAGGCCCTAGCATTACTGAACAGGAGGCGGGTCTCAAGCAAAGCAAATTGTCAATTTTTTCCAAGTCCCGAAATCACCTCCATTTTGACCAAGGAATAATTTGAGACCAATTCCACAATGGTAAGCTGTCTTAACCAAAAGTTTTTTATGCGATGGAAGGTGAGTATACAGCCATCTTAAGCAATATACCAGGTACCATGGTTTGTCAAGAAACCACATTGTCATCATTCGTTCATCTTGTGGCGCAGTAATAGCACATTGAAGAAAGATTCACTTACCCAAAACACAAGAGAACAGCAGATAACTGACATTTATTATAAGGTTATCTGAAAGTGGTTCCTACAAAAATTTGACCTAGAAGTCCAAGGACTTTTCAAAGACTTTTGAGGATGGTTCAAGGCTAATTCAATGAAAACTGAAGGCTATTTTAGTGCAAGCCTGTGTGTTAAAGGACTCCTGACAATTGTTTGTGCCTCCCACCAGCCATGTGGGAATTCAAAGCCTAAATTTTCCCGTCAGCAAGATCTTCTACCTCTGTTGCACAAGACAAATTGTTTTATTCCTGCTGTATTTGCATTTCCCAATACAAGTCTCGTATTTACGATCTTTCAACCATACCTTATTGAAATCGCATTTCTCCATTTTGAAACAGCATCGGTCAAGAAAATCATTGTTACTTCAATTGCATGCACTGATCCTTATCCGCAGTAATAACACTAGCACCCCTGTTGGACATGTGCTAAACTACAGATGAGTGACTTGATCAAGATGTTTTAATAAGTTTGATTTTTGCAGTATTAAAAATTCAAATAGTATACACCAACCTACAATCACGGTCTCCTATGTATATTCAAGATTAAAAGCAGAAATTCAAGGATTGTTCAAGGACCACGATTTAAATTCGATGGTTATTCAAGGCTAGGGCTCCTAATGTCTTTTCAAGGCTGCACAAACCATACATTTCCTAGTATCGAAATGTGACGCTGCAGTTACTGCGGTTTGTGACTGTAACAATCAACGCCCACAAAATGTGAAAGCGTCGGCACATGGTCAACCAACGACACAATTAGAACGTTGTATGACAGTTTCCAATAAAAATAATGATCACGTGCGCTTGCACAGCTAAGAAATTTTAACTTCAAAAAGATTTTTCTGTTAAGACAATAAACGTCTTACTTACCTTCAAACTTGTTTCATAGTCTGAAATGTACTTGAACATCAAACCAAGGCGAATGTGAATCTCATTGGCTCGCGAGAAGCCTGGGTCCGTATACAACACTTGCTGGAAAGCTTTGATTGACCTGAGCAGAAAAAAAAATTCACGTGAATTTCACCGTCATGAACACAAAATTATAAAAGCAACAAATATTTTGTCTGTGCCCCATTCCAAACACAAATTCTAACATTTTGTGATCAATGCTTAGAACACGTGTAGGATATTTTTGCTTTCATTACATTTGAAACCTTAAATTCTGATCATGGTTTGTTTTGTAAAACAAAGTCTGAAAATAGAAACAAATACACAAACATCATTTAATTTGAGATTCTTCAAGATTCTGTGCCATCTGTTGCTAAAGCAATTTTTTCATCATAGAAAAGCAGGTTCATTGTCCGACTAGGCCATCAAAATTCATGAAACACAGTAACCATGAAAACAGCTGTCAATTACTGTCTGTGCCTTGATACACATGTGCACGCCCACTTTCACATATATAGCTCAAGGGCAGTTGTGCTGACCAGCCAGTGCTTTGCACCAGATAATTAAATTTGTTACACAAAAAGAGAACACGAAAAACGATCCAATAGACACCAGCAATTACGTCCCACCAAACCTCCGAGTCTTACACGCTAAGTTCTGCAGTGAAAAATCTTTCTTGCAATTAAAAGATGAGTATTTGTCAGTGGTATTCATATAGAATAATTCATTTCAGCAACCAAGATCAGACTCCACAACAACAGCACTGATGACTCAGTTCAGGGGCCTATTGGGTGGTGAATTTAAAATACCAAATTCTTCAAAAATAAGACGACTACAGTAAGTAGCCAAAGAGCGATTCTATAGAAAATATGGCGTAGTCGTTAATTTATTCCGTACATCAGCATGTATGTACTTGTAACACCTTTTCATACGACTTAAAAGCTTTTAATTGCCAATTCCATTTCTATCATTCATCTGTTTGACCACCTATACATGTGCCTTCCATCACAAAAAATTAACCAAAATAAACTAGACCACTTATCATTATGAAGCTAGTTTCAAACTGTTCCTTTGTCGAACTGGAGGTTGATTTCAGGGAATCAAAAGTTAGTTATTGTTCTAGCTCAGGCTCTATAATCAGGCTTGTCAAAGTAGGACCCAGTGCTCCCTTTTGAATAGGGACCGTGATGTGCAATTACCTCCCCTTTACACTGACATCCTTACCAAGCGAATTGCGGGAAATACTTCAGTCATCGACAAAGGCCTGGCGGACCAGGCTGAAACGTCTGCCTCCAACAAAACCTAGTCTCTCAGGACGTGATTTTCGTATTTACAAGTCATCCAGAGACAAATGATCAACACATTTTCTACATTCATTAGATTTGGTTCCAAAGAATAACTACCACAAATCTGCCTAAGCTGGAAGGCAGTGACGGCCTTCCAATTTCCAAATAGTGTTCCTAATTCACCATAAAAACATTTACACATCATCTGTCTAATACAGCTTCTCAATTTCCAAAATCTAAAGGGTGGAAATGCAGTCGAACGTTCGAATGCGGTATGCAACCATCCCATTGGGAGATTTGGTCAAAACATTTGAAATTTATTACACAGGGCCCTAGAAAAATGTCCCAAGTTTGGCTAAGATCAGAACATCTTATCCTAAAAATGGCTGATTGGATTCATTCAAACTTTCAGAGCCATAGTTAATGTACTGTTCTCCAAAGCGTTTTTAAGGAATTGTCTTTAAAATGTTCCACTTCTGCATGAGGGGCTAACAAATATTATGATTTTGTAATAGCATTTTTGAGATTTCATATGAAATTTGTTGATACCATCGTTTTATTATGAATGTAGTTTTTCTCTTTGCTAAATGTCACTAGAAACACATGGTCACGTGACCCTATGATACATGACTTGATATGGTCCTACATAACCTTCAGAGCTAATTTTCAGCATTTTGGTGAAATTTCGTTATTTTCTAATAATCTCAATTACAGCTGAAAATAATAACTAGGTCAACAAATTTTAAAGGCAGTAGGATACAAAGTGAAATCCTTTTAAAACAGTCCATAATAAGTTGTTTAAAAAATTACAAATGAATGTTTTTAATACATCTAATCTGATGTGTATAATATATGAATATGTCAATCTCAATATGGCGTGGGAAATATGTTACCTGCTGACGGGACTTAGAATGTTTACAATCTAACCATATGTTGGATATTCAACCCTCAAATCTAGCGACAGATCTGCCTTCTTACCACAGATGGAGCAACTTGTGCCTGGGCTCGGAACACATGTGACTAGACAGAAATTACAATATTTCGCCCATGGCTGCTAGGTAAGACTGGCAGCAAATTCTTTAACTGGTTACAAGACAGCTGGTAGGAAAGCTTTCTTCTCAACAACTGATATGCCATCTGTTTCAGACCTCCTATCTGCTGTCTGGATAAAAAATGTGACAGTGTTCCTTTTGTCAAGCGTGTAGGCAAACACTCACCACAAAAACTCAGTGAGTTGTGCCCACACAAAGGCCAAAACCAGCTCTCAGTTGTATGGACAGTGTCAAAGCAGCAGACTGTGTGACATTTATAGTAACAAAGCCAGGAATGTCCTTAATTAAGTATCCTACATTCATAAATCATGTAACAATGTTCTGGCCATAGTACATGAATCAATCATTCTACTAAATTCTCTTCACTTAGGACTAGTGATATTCAAATCCACTGCAGCTAAAAAAATTCCTGCTAATTTTCATGCTGTTTATAATCCTATTGAATGTTGTTCCTTGCCCTTGAAAATAGCTAGAAAAAGAGCAACTGTACATCTCCGTTCACGGATATCTACTAGTCAATTAACCAGATTTCTATACAAGATGCCGATGTGCCATTCCACTTTACTTTTGTTGGCATTAAACAGAGGTACAGTAATAGTTCCTTGTTTGCACTCCACCAGATAGCGCTAGTGTTTTATTTGCCAGAAACAGAAAGTGTGGTGAACAGATATACCACATACTGGGTACGCTACATCTAGGAACTGGTTCCAAGGCTACATGTAGGGAAATAGCACTGAAGAACACCAGATGAACTGCTGCCAGAATGCAGAGTTACCTGATGAATATAACCAGGATATGACCACAATGACTAAACAGGGGAGACAATGGGCATTACATGGATCACAAGCTGTAACTATAGTTGTAATAATACTGGTAGTTATATTTTGAATGGCTGACCATGATAAGGTATTGATTGATGGTGGTATAGACCTCAGGAGATAGTAAAAATGAGAGTAATATATTCGCAAGCCAATTCACAGCTTGATAGCTGTAAAATAGATGGAAATGCGAACTTTCTCACGATCAATGAAATAGCTTAAATTTTATGCTTGAGAACGCACAAATCCCTAATGTCACTAGTAATACGTATTGAGTACGTAGTCATTGATTACAGGAGTTTCTAAATGTAACCACACCAACTACGCCACCTATTGTTTGCAGCTGCAATTTCACAGTTTTAAAACTTCCAACCAGCCGACTTGGGCCTCAACCAGAGATGATTTACAGAGCGTGCAGATTCTCTAGCCCATTAAGGTATCGAGCATGATCAAACACAAAAAGTCAATATTTTTGTATCTTGCCTGGTAAAATAGCAGGGGTATGTCTTAGTGGTCGAGCCGGGTGCCAAAATTTCACCAGTTCTATCGTCCAGCTGGCTACCTAGCTTCATAATTAGCAATAATAACTTGTTTTCTAAACATTCACCAAATCATGATGACATCTACAAGTGAAGTAACAGGATTGTGCAATCGAGTATTTTCCCGGTAAATACGTTTAATAACTATTCTACAGATGGCGTATCGTGTGAATACCACAACTACATATGACCAACTTCCATTTTATGTTTCTGGGACTGAGGCAGGCATACACAGCAAGATTGGAGTTATTTTTTATTGCCGGGTATTATGTTCTGCTTCCATTTGTCGGAAATGAGGTCAACATTGACCACATATCTGAACACTTCATTGATTTCATTAGAATTCTATAGGGGAAATGATGTTTTTTCTTGAAAGGGTGATTGTCTCGTGGCGACCATGATCGTAGCCAAACGCAGGTAACGCAGGCACTTTTTATGCATTTTGTACTGCGGTACTACCATTTTTGAAAATAATTTTGCAGTATTTGCAAGACCAGATTGGTAGGTCATGGATTCACTGATCTTTGTTTGAATTCTTCTGCACGAAAGTCAATTTTTTTATCACACCCACTGCACGAACTCATGATTAAGGTGTACGTTTTGCTTTTGCAAATCCCCTTTTCTGTACGTTTATTGAAAACTGTATTGTTTTAAGTACTACCGTCGATTGACATACATACTTAGATACAACGTCTGACTCCACCTGTTCATTATGTTGGGCGTTCATGTGACTGTCTTAATTATCCTTAAAAAAATATGGGCCCCATACCTTTAGTCTGGGCTATTAAGATTTGAAAGCTACTGGCCCAGCTGGCAACAAGCCAGTTTTAGTTAAGGTATATCCCTGCATTTATTGATACAGACATGCTACCTTGAATTACAGTTCATAGCCTGTGGATGTACCATTGTGACTACCAGTGTCAGTAACACTTGCAAAAGTTTAGAGCTGGGGTGAAAATGTGTCAAGCATGACTATAGCTGCACCTCTGAAAACCTTTATGAGAGGCAACAACCATCATTTGATCATTTGTTAACTCTAAACATGTTATGCTGAAGTCCAGAGTACGGTTAGGGGGGGGGGCTAAATATAGAATAGCATCCATATATTTCAGGCTCGAAGAAGCTAACTGACCCATAGCAGTACTTTTTGAATGAACCCTGGGTCTAAATCCAATGGCTGGACACTACAGGCAGAGTCATATCCTGTCATTCATTCTACATTGGTATAGGGCATTCACCGCCAGTAGATGTCAATAACTGGCAATACCCGCCAATGCCAGATGTTGAGAACAAACTGACCAAACACACACCCAGCCAAGCACATCACAACAACGATAAGATCTTGTCTAAGCTCTGAGCCATGTCAAAAAAGCCTCAACCACAAAGCCTTGAAATGCATTGTCAAAAGTAACTAGCATAAAAATTCTCTGTTATAGCCCATGTTTACACAGGAAAACTTACACTAGCTCCCATTGATAGTTTTCTTTCCACTCTCTTAAATTGTGTTTAAAGGGCCTAACCACAGGATTAAGGGAAGAGGTCACATGATTTTTCATTGCCGCCACCTGATTTAGCTGTCTGGCAAGAGTATTTACGATCCCAGCGGCAGTATTGTTTCAATTCCACGACAATGTTGCTGCTTCAAAAAACTCATCTGCTTTACTGCCTGTGGCTCCAGAAAGAAATGCGTTTGAATCAACTTCCAAGACCCATGAATGCTTTGTGAATAATGTAAACATGAACCAAAAAGGTTCACAGCCACTTCGCAACACAGCTAGCACTCCATTGTTATATCATCCCCACAAGGAATGAAAACAGACATGTTGACCCCCTGGGACCAAAGGTAAGAAGTACAGTTATCACCTAAAGAAAACAGGGCAAAATACACCTGTTGTTTGAATGCCAAGATTAGGTAGGGCCACCTAGTACATACAGATATGGCTACCCTGTCCACAATTAAACTAAGTAAACACACCCACCAGAAAGTTGAACCCTATTTCGGGGAAATCAGCTTTAGTCAACTATTAAGTCCACACCAATGTAAAGTAAAAGAAGGCAGGAAAATACGACGAAAGTATTGAAACTGCACATGTGTTGTTCAATGAATCTTAACTTGCATCTTACCTGCAATCAGGTAATACTGTCTCTGCAGTAGTGAATAACCCTAATGAACTGTGGACACAATGTAGCGCTCTATTATAGCAGGTTCACCCGAGTTTCTATGACAGTACTTACTTTCGAAACCACTCTACAACAGCAGGGCTATGGCAGCAAATCTAAAAATCCTGAGTTGCAAGTCGGCTGAAATTGTTCTCATAGTAACAATCGCAATAACTTGCCCAAGGACACACAGTCAAGGAAAATGGATGTGGCAAGGAAACGAAGGCTTTCGAAGAACCAAACCAAATATCCTGCCTACAGCTGAACACACGACAACATGGTTGCTCTCCTGCCAGTCCTGTCTCGTTTCCCAACTGCAGCACAACTAAGCTACAGTAGGTTACTGTGTAAATCATTGTTCCAATACAGCCTACCTCCATAATTCATTGAGGGCAGGTACAAAAGCAAGCCAGGTGGAGCCATTGATTAGGACCTGAGGATTGCAATCAATGAGTTTAAAAGTCCCACACTTAGCTTGCCTGTTTGAACAAGTGCTGGGCCTTTGTAATGCTTTGTTCACCCTGATTCAATAAACCATTGAACAATGTAGAACATAGGGTTTTTGGTTCAGGATTATCCAGGTAGAATGGGAGAGAGGTGATTGTCTTGGGTGAATGGCTTTTCACAGAGTAGGCCTGATCACACCAAGACAGATATAAGTACAATTTTGTAATGAGGAAAAAAGGTGCAAACTGACCAAGCAATGGAAAGTCTAAGTAAGAACCCATTGACGGTGTGCCATAGTATTTGGGGCATGTTTTAAGCTAGTTTGTCGTCTCCGCCCTTCCAAAAGCCACTTCATCCAGATGCCGTAAGACAGCATGGAAGACCTAATTATTAAATAACCACGTCAATTAATAGAGTCGAAAATAATGAAAATCCTTTTACAACATAAAGTGTCTTCATAAGTAAAGAACTGAAAGGTTTATAAAAAAAACTGAACAAAATGGTCAACCTCAAAGTTAATCAAAGTTTACAACACTTCTTACCTGCAAGGAAATAGTTCAACGTCTCACAAAACTAAATTAGTCGAGTGCTGCATGCTGCGACTAAGATGAACATAAACTAGGAATAGCACGTCTAGACACTACCTTGACCTGGGCAAATCAATACCTGACAGGACATCTGAAGCTGACCAAGATCTCTCCAACAATTCCTGACCTAGAGAGCCGAGGTCAGTTTGGGGTCATGTTGTTCTTAGAGATCAGAAAAGTGCATTGAATTTAGGGTAAAAGCTGTGAAGGAGCCTAGAAAATGGATAAATTTGGCCAATTTCAGAACATCATATTTCAGAAATGGCTGATCAGATTCATATGAAACGTTCAGATACTTTGCTTTACATGCCATTCTCAAATACCGCTTTAGGAATTCTTTTTAAAACGTTTCACTTTTGCATGAGGACTACCAAAAATATGACTTGTGTTTTTCATGAAAAAATCAACAAAAGTTGTGTAAAATGAAAATGAAATGGTAATGCAGAAAATTGTAACACCATTTTTGAGACTTTATCTTGAACACAAATGAAATTAGGCCATGTTGATACTATTACCTAGTTATCGATGAACCTTTTTTCCCTAACTTTTACCAATAAGACATGGTCAAGTGACCCAATCAATGACTGAGTGAAAAAGTAAAAACAAATCACATTCTACAGACTTTCCACTTCCAGAAATAAATACTTTTACTGAATTAAAATCGACAATGTTATACATATTTGGATGAATACAGAGACAGGTTGATAAGAGACCACATTATCATAATGTATGCCCATGCACCAGGCCACATGCACAGCTAGTATGGTCATGCATAGTCTATTGAAGAAGGGCACAACACGGTGAGGACAGATGAACCCATGCATACACGGAATAGGTAAAGAATATAAAACGAGTATTCAAATGTAAGATTGCACCAGTTCAAAAATTCAAATTCTGAGCCACGTTTGAAAAAGCTGCAAGCCATGTTTTGAGCCCCGAGTACGCGTCAATTAGCTTCTCAGAAAATGCGAATTTTGAGCTCTAAACTCATAAATGAATGCAATACCGTAGTATCGCACAGTGGAACTTAATTTTTGTTTCGCGGTAAGAATGATGACACAATTGACAACTGAAAATGATCTGTAATTGCATCTGTTTCCGTGGATTGTCAGAAAGGAAGATAAGTACGTGAAAACACGCCACGTAATAAACTGACGAGATAAGTAGCAAAGGGGATTTCAGTAGAACTTGATCATGGTGCAAACCTGCTATTGCACAGTGGGAATCCATACGGTTTGTGAGGCTACACACTTGATTTTCCTATAGCAACACTTCATGTAGGTTTTCCGTGTAGGGGTATAGACCTCGTGGAACAAGATGGCGCTGATTTTGTACCACTTTTCTGGTATGTTTTGAACCCTCCAAGTAGTCTATTTCAGCCACGCTTGTATTTTTCTCCAGAGAGAACCAGGCAACTCTGAATTCATATGCTCAAAACAAATGTCCCCAAATTGGAAGGTCACTTACAACGGATCGGTATAAACATTCAGGTTACAACTGAATTCAAAAATTCTTATTAAATGAAAAATGATTTAAGGCTTACCGGTAAGTCAAAAATTTGGTCTTACACTCCATTCAACCATTTAAGAAAAATAATTAGATCTCATTTTTGCAAATATACAAAGTGAGAATATCCCCATAACTTCCAGTTACTGAGATAATGTGTATGAAGTATTTCTAAGATGTGGTATACTAATTACATGGCATAACATTTATTCAGTAATTGTGAACTGATAACCTAAGACTTCTGTCTAAGAAAGTCGTAAGCAACTTTTCAAAACAAAAACAGACCCCAGGTCAAAATATCGAATGGCTAGACAGACATACATTCTCACATAGCAAAACAATATGAGGCGGAGAAAAAATTGTTACAGTGTATAGAGATTTCATGTTTTTCCATGAGCATCAGTTCACGAATAGGTCATAATCCATTGACAATAAAAAGTAAACAAACAGAGCACAGAACAAATATTACTAGTGAAACAGGAGAGCTAGTTGAACAAATACACGAATCAAACTCTGGTACGTAGTTGTAGGGGGGACTATTATCCCAGGAACATTGCGATAACAGTCAATGCTCTATTCTGACTTCATTCCATTTATTGGTAAGCCACCACAATAGTGTAATCTTACTGATATCTGGTCAAAGTTATCTCCACCATACCACATGGGTGCATTTTCAGTCCAGGGGTCAATTTGGAGATCTGCAGGTCACTAACACGACCTCAGATTTCGTATGACAACATAGCATAAATCCCAATTCACCGCTCACACACATCCGAGCACGCATTCAAAATACTACAGGAAGTAAGCAGGCAGGGGTCGGAAGTGTTTGGCAAAACTGAGAAGGGACCATTCATGACTCGTGCACAGACAACATGTCCTGATCATCAGCTTCTCCACTAGGTAGGATGTATGCCTGAATGGGATACTGGTCCGAGGGGGAAATTGGTCATCACCGTTCGACTAATAAAGTTGCACGGACGATCTCGATTGTTGTGGTGGACATCCACCCAAGTCCACCGCTTCATTAACTCAAATATCGATGAGTTATTTCCTCATTTTTGATTGCTGCCAAGTATGTCTCATTTACGGGAGCCAGGACTTTCGTATACAGAGTTTCCGTGTCTTGGGAACGTCTTTTTCCACTTGGCAACCTGGGAATTTTGCCACGATGCACTTGGCAAGTTGGCACTATGCCAGGCATCAGAGTCCTGTGGTCACAAATGCCTGACATTATCTTGTAATCTTAGTCATATAAAACAATGCCAAGAGACCACTATAAGCATTTGAAAGCTGGGCTTCATTTCTTCTGCTTCCTTACTCATGATTTTTACATCTCGATTGAAGTACACTTTACCAAACTATTATTTCTTGAACTGACTTGCGAAACTTTACCGATGTCCAAGACATGTTGCTAGTCAGTTTTTGATGAGCTTACTCTTGGTCGAGCTGGTCTCGCCACCTGGTGGCTGCACTTCGTACAAACGTTGAAAACAACTTAANGTGCATTTTCAGTCCAGGGGTCAATTTGGAGATCTGCAGGTCACTAACACGACCTCAGATTTCGTATGACAACATAGCATAAATCCCAATTCACCGCTCACACACACACATCCGAGCACGCATTCAAAATACAACAGGAAGTAAACAGGCAGGGGTCGGAAGTGTTTGGCAAAACTGAGAAGGGACCATTCACGACTCGTGCACAGACAACATGTCCTGATCATCAGCTTCTCCACTAGGTAGGATGTACGCCTGAATGGGATACTGGTCCGAGGGGGAAATTGGTCATCACCGTTCGACTAATAAAGTTGCACGGACGATCTCGATTGTTGTGGTGGACATCCACCCAAGTCCACCGCTTCATTAACTCAAATATCGATGAGTTATTTCCTCATTTTTGACTGCTGCCAAGTATTTCTCATTTACGGGAGCCAGGACTTTCGTATACAGAGTTTCCGTGTCTTGGGAACGTCTTTTCCCACTTGGCAACCTGGGAATTTTGCCACGATGCACTTGACAAGTTGGCACTATGACAGGCATCAGAGTCCTGTGGTCACAAATGCCTGACATTATCTTGTAATCTTAGTCATATAAAACAATGCCAAGAGACCACTATAAGCATTTGAAAGCTGGGCTTCATTTCTTCTGCTTCCTTACTCATGATTTTTACATCTCGATTGAAGTACACTTTACCAAACTATTATTTCTTGAACTGACTTGCGAAACTTTACCGATGTCCAAGACATGTTGCTAGTCAGTTTTTGATGAGCTTACTCTTGGTCGAGCTGGTCTCGCCACCTGGTGGCTGCACTTCGTACAAACGTTGAAAACAACTTAAGTATTCTTGTTCTTAATCATTGAATATCGCGTCTCCAATTCTTACTGACAGATTTGTTTTCAAGATCATGTGATTCTAGCTTTCTCGTGACAAATGTTTTGGTATTTTTTTGTAATATTAGCACACTCTCAAAAATCCCTTTCGCATTATATCCAAGTTCTCTTTCAATCCCTTGCATAACTACGACCGAGCTTAGAGGAGCAGGAGACACTTTTGTGCGATGCTCGATTGTCTGCCAGAAAAGCCAGAATTTGAATGCGGGTCTCCCTGATGGGAGTCTGGAGCTCCAAACAGTGAGCCACACTGTCCTCTCAATGAGTTGGTAGTCCGAACAAGCCATGTACTGACCAATAGATCAAACTACATCAGCCAAAAAGCATTGAAGGGATTCTGTTGGAACTTCAAAATTTGGCAAAAACAAGTTCATTATAACACCGTCAGCACACACGTCACGCATGAACTGTTTTGGAGCGTAGGGTAATTCTTCAAACAATATGGCTGACAAGCAAAACTCCATTTTGTCAAATTTCTCCATGAAATCAGAGATAGAAAATTACAGTGATGTGTAGACGGTGGTAGTTTCCATTATGGGTACCAAGATAAACAGCCTTTGGTAAATATAAAAATGACACAATTTTGGCAATTATTCTTGAGCGAAATACGTAGAGAATTAACGTTAACGTCTTATAAGAAAAGATGGTAATCAGGTATGCAAAAACGTGCAACTGAAAGGCAATTTTTTGCTTGGGTTAGCTCCGTACACTATTTATGTACACCAGCAGACTAGCAGCCACTGAAATGCTTGGATGGCGAGGCTGGAATGTTGAATTATGGAAGTAACCTGTAAGTAAGTGAAAGCTCCATATAATCCAAGATTTCTCGCCACAAGGGGGCCGTGAGTGTCTCCCCGTGAGTGTCTCCCCAACTTATGACACCTACATCAAGGTCAGCAAAAGTATAACTGGAATTCACAACCTCACAAGAATGACAACCCTTGCAGAATAAATAAAAATCAATGAACTAAGGAATGCTGTCCTCCATGTATGGTGTACAAATGACACACAACTGTGACCTGGGGGTCAAACACCATGTGGTATTCAAGTCAATACTAGAGTGTTAACAAGAACATCTGGCAAGAGAACACAAATATTGGTTTGCCAGGTCCTTTTGCCAGGTTCTTTTGCCAGATGTTTTCAGAGGATAATTTATACAGTCCAGCAAAGATAACAGTGAACCTAAGGTCTGCTGGTAATATTAAACTGGATTTGTTTTCAACGTCTAAAAATATGAGTACATACTAAATGATGAAACTTGGTGTGAAAAATCTCTGCACACAAAATACAAATAAATAAACCATTTTATAAACAACTCCTCAGTGTTTTGATAGCACAAAGGCATTATTTGCTTGACCCAATTTCTTATTCTGTCCGAGTTGGCAGAGATGAAATTTTTTTCATTCATGAACATTTTGAGATGTTGATTTGTGTACGAAACGTTTGAATAACCCAACACACAACAGCATGATGGCAGCAAAGAATTCATAAAAATGCTCGATAACATCCCACTGTATTAAATTCACGAAGTTTTCTATTTACATCTCGCAACAACCTTGTACATTACAAAGGCGAAAAACCTTAGGTGTATTTGGATGCTCATTACCATTGACAACTCGAAAATGTGAAAGCAAAAAATTCTGCAAATGGGTGACTTTTGCACTAATGGCATACCTAGCAGGCTCACATGGACTGTATTATGCAGCGTTATTCCCCAGCACCACGTCACGATACTTACTGAACACGGTTGAGCAATTTGCAGCAGAACATTTTTGCCACAAAACGCATTGTTCAAAACATTTGGCAATTTTCAAACTACTTCACATTCATGTCGTCGCTATATGGTGTGTTTCTAACTAATATGGCCAAGCAATCAGAGATAACGAATAAGCCTGCAACTTCCGCTTTAAGGCAACAGATGTGAACAGAGAAGATTGGTTACAATACAACAGCTTTCGCATAGCGATTAGCTAACTTCTTCATTTACATATTAACTCTTCACCACACACAATATAGTAGACAAGTGAAATTTTGTTTAGTAAAATTTCTCAACAAATATAAACATCAAGAAAATTATAGCCTGTTGTTAACGTTGTTTGTAGCAAGCAGATATTATTATAGCAACAGTTGGTGAAGTTTCTATGATTTGCAGTAAAGTAATCAGCGAGGAAGTGAAGATGGATTGGTCACATGGTACGAAAGCCGAATACAAATACCACCGAGCTTGCCCCTAACTGGAACCCCCGAGGGAGACAGAAACGAGGCAGACCAGTGCAAAATTGGAGAACTGTGACATCTGAACAACTCTCTATTGGCATGACATGGAACGCGATCCGAACAAAGGCTACCAACCAGATCAGATGGCAAGCAGTCATGAAGGCACCTCAAAGTGTCCAGAAGCATGGGTATTTGTGTGTGAAGTGGCCAACATCAGCGCACTCGTACCAGTTGCACTCTCTTATGTGTACATTTACTGATCTTGTACCCTTGTGCGCTTAAACAGAAATGCCTAGCAGCATAGACCTCGATTTAATCTTTTATTTCCAAACTAATCACAGCTTATTTGCAAAAACAAGTCACAAATTTCTATTTACAAACCGAATCTAACAATGTTCTCCACACGTAACCTAATCATGCAACATAGGTGGAAAGTGAGGGTGTTGTAAAACCGGCAAACACTTTGCAACGACGTGTTTAAAACAGGTTGCGGTGAACACTGGTGAGTATTAGGGAAAACTCTGGTGAGTGCCGTTTAGAGAGAACTCTGTTGAGTATTAGGCACTGCAAAATAAATGTTCCCTATAACTTGGTGTCAAGTTAAAAATTTAAGTGACAGGTCTTTAGCTCATTTACAGCCACCTCATCAAAACTCATCAAAAGCCTTTTTGAGATTATCGCTTGACAGAATGACAGATGCACCTTGTGTGACCCAATCAAAAGATAAAGCCAAGTCTTATTTAGAAGAAGTGGTAGGAAATTGTTGTTAATGGCCATCTGAAAGATAAATTAATTGTTTAAACACCAGATGAACTGAAGTAGTATATTGCTCAATAGCAGAACGCTTTAATCAATGCATTTGACTTGATGATCAGGACACGCTAACAGATTAATATTCAAACACACTGCACTGACGTGGGGTGAATAGTGCACAGAGAGGTCAACCGGACTACAGTACATGTATCAGTTGACTGGGTTAGCAGGCAGACTAAAATTAAAAACGCAGGATCAATAATTATGAACTCGGTCATAATTCCCCCAAGTCTTGGGCAGCAAAAACAAGCAGGCATCTACGAGGATATTGACATTGACAGCGATAGAAATGGGAGACCGCCAAATGCACTACATGGCCTTGTCAAATGTACTCAACAGTCTTTGTTGACACGATGCCAATGTGCTGGTAAGTAGAGGGAATCAGCTAGCAAGGATTAGGTCAATGCCTGTCTCCCATCCTATTGGCATTGTGTCTGTGTGATACGTGCCATAACTCATGACAGCTGATCACCATGAGTAGCTGAGGTCATAAGAGGCCAGTTGATTGAGGCCATAAAGGAACAGGGCTGAATAGTAATGGTCTTGTGAAGTAGCAGTCTGGTAATCGGGGTGGTACACAAAGGAAAGTGCCAAACGCGCAATTTAAGAAGAGCTTTTTTCAGACCTGACAAAGACGTAATTAACTCACCTACAAAACTATTAATTAATTTGAAAAGCAGTCTGCCATTATTTGCACTTTTTAAATTATAGATTTAACAAGCTAACAGGATTATTAGATAAAGCAATCTTTTAGATGGGCTAATACATTTGCTGAATACACAAATAATCTTAAGTGTCCCTCTAGAAAGAATGTGACAGACACCTCAGAACATTGGCAAGGATGAGAAACTTAATTCTCGAGTGTAATGCCAATCTCATTTTTATCAACAACTGCCTTCCCTAACACATCAGTGCTTTCCCTGACTTTTCTGGATCATCTGGCAAGATAGTCCGGTAACGATGGATTAGGGAAAAACTGTTTGGTATCTATAGCTATTCAAATGGAAGAAATAGAAAATTCCTGTCGAAACTTCAACTCATGTTGTCAGTCAAGAAACTTTCATGCACATCACCAAACATTTGCAGCCATATTGCAGCGGTGAAAAGCTATTCTGCCAAAATTTTCCACAAACGTCCATTACAAGCATGGTTTCAGCCAATGAAAACTGGAAAAATTACCAGTTTCACCAGTTATGTTGGTGTGGAGTCAATTGAGAATTACCCTAAGCCCTGTCACCTAGGTAAACAGACACAAAATCAAGTGCAGCATTACACCAGAACAAACACAAAGGCAATGTGACAGAATGCCTCTCAGCATTTGACGTGAATACTGAACAAGCATATGTCACTTGTGTCTAAGATTTCCCCGATTGGTATCAAGTGTTAATGAAAGACACGAAGTTCCTGCTGATCCAAGAACATCATTGTTCATGTTTTGTACACGGTATTGAGCAACGTTATAAATCTGTGCCTGCTTGAAGCATTTATAGTCACACTAAGGCGTTTAGTGTTATAAAAAAGTAATTGCAGGTGGTCTGGTACACGTTGTAATAGACGTGCTCAAGTCACTCATGTGGGCCCATAGCACTGATCACTGTGAACCATTTTTATGCTTTATTAATATATGGTTAAAACCGACCTGACCAGCTAGAGACTTGACTCAAGGGTCTAGCGTGTGCCGTAGTAGGACTCGAACTCATGACCTTGAGTAAAGGAAGCAGAAACTTATCCCACAAGGCCACACTGCCTCCTCAGTATCTAGTGTTTCTTAGGACATGTTATCATAGAATCAAACTAGTGTGTGTGTGTGTGTGTGTGCGTGCGTGCGTGTAAACAGGACTGAACTGGAGCAAATAGACACCGCGGTGACAACTTTTGTCACCAATTTGTGAGGTAGAGCAATTTGCGCTAGAACATCTTGCTCCGTGTCAATTATGTGTCTAAATGCGAACGGGCAAGCCAGAAAGGATCGTCTCTACTGCGCTTGTGTAAAGACCTAAATACAGGTTCTCTGTCTCTTCAACTCCCGTCATTTGTAAACCTGCGCATGTGTGATAAACTCTCCAGCCTACAATTTCCGTCTTGCCACAGTTAGCGAGTTGTGTGTGTAAACGGACGCTTGACACCGATCAATTTGCTCCATGTCAGTTGAGCTGGGCCAAAAGTTGATGTCTAAACGGGACTTAGTGTTGCCACCATGTTTGGCATAGCTTCAAGACAGTGATTTACAAACAACAATAGAAGTTTTGATAAAACAGCTAACATACTGAATTTAGGATCTAGACAAACATGGATACATTAAACCAGCATTTTGCTTTGGATTCTACTTCCGTTTCTAACAAGAACATCAAAACCAGCAGCGACACAAGAAAATGAGACAGAGTGTAGTGGGCTAGGACAACCAAAATTGTGAATTCAAAACTGGTGCATGTACGCATTTGTTCTGACTTGAGTTGATAACGGAAACGGAATCCTATCACAGTTGATAAACTAATTTTATAAGAGTAAGGCCCGATGGGATTTTCCTTTTTTTGGAACCTAAACATCATGAAATGCAACTTTAAACGAAACCTCTTTAAAGCCTTGGTTTGTCTTACGTATCCGCTAAAATAAGACATAAATGCATATTTGATGTTACTTTCTTGGCCCCAAGGCTTCTTAAACCTCAAGATGAAGTTGGATAGAGTAACACACAGGGGTATTTAGGATATCACGAGGGAGGCCCGCCTAGAATGTCCAAAGGACAGCCATACAACACAGTATGCAGCCAGTTTTTTTTTTTTAATAATGGCTGGAGAGGGGTGCCTGCAGGGCACTTATGTGCCCCCTACATCAGCCTGCTCGTATGTTAAAACAAAAGTGATCCTAACCATCAACTGACTGGTCACCAGGAATAAATCGATCTCAAATGTGGTTGATGGAAAAAAGGCATACAGCAGGTAAGGGCATTGAGAACCCATTTAAAACTGTAAATACTCTGGCCTCAAAGACTCGTATGCATCACAAATGCCCCCCAGAACCACAGTCTTATCAAAAACAAGGGGCAAATGTTTACAGTACCAATGCCTGTCATATCAACTGTCCAGTGCTGGTAAATTCATGGGTCAGAATTTCAGAACCAGTTTGATTTCCATATTATTCAGGGGAGAAAACTGGTTCTTAATATGTGGGACCCCTGTAAGTGACTGTTACCAAAGAAATACACATGGAGGCTATTCAAGTAAACAAGAAAGAAAGCACGAAAAACACAGGTAGAAAAAAAACTAGGCAGAGTAACACTGGAGAAAAGAAGTGGCATGTCCTTGTAGGAGACTACCCCAGTCACATGGTTGCCATTCAAAAGCAAACAAGCCCCTGTGGCACCATGCAAGGGTGTACACAATAAGCACAAAGGGTAAATTTGACTAAAATGGATACCATACTCACCGCAAAGGTGAATGAGAGGAAAGTTGCGATGAAAAGCAGGCAGAGGCAAAAATTCCTCCCAGAAATTAAACCTCTCTTGTTATCACAACACCAACAATTCTTAACAGGCTTGCTATTGAAACATAGCTGAACACACTTCTGTGTACACAAAGGTGCACTTCGGGTAAATAGGTCACACAATTTGGGTCAAAGGAATCCTTTGTTCGGACAAATATTACTCAAATGATCAATCGTATGAACCCAAAATGCCACAACAGATAAAACACTGAAACAGGCTCATCAATTTCAAGAAAACATACTCACAGCTACCAAGAAGGAATGGCACCTAGCACTATGAACATGGACAGTGCCTAGACATTCCTATCATAGCACACATTAGATGAATGGAGTTCCATTGTGAGCCAGGATTAGATTGGACAGGTCTATTGCGTGGGGGTGTGAAGGTTGACTGTGGGCAGATAGGGGGAGTTGATTTCCGTAGCAACTGACACGATACATAACCGCAAAAAGCTGATGCCTTAACTGCTTGGAAGCAGGTGTAAAAGAAGGATTCAAAAATAACGTCCGTGTACTCAGGTGTTAGGAAGAAAAGGTGACAACTGAGGACATTTGATGAATAGCAAAACTACATAAATATCTCCACAGATATTATTTCATCGTGTCCAGAGAAATTGAGTGTCGGGATGACAGAAAACATGAAAAAAGGTAATTTTAGACCCAAAAAAGCGTGGTTGCTTCTGATCTGTTTTTTAAATCGCTTGTGAGGTGAAGTATTTTTAAGTAGCTCACTTTTTTAAATCATATGAAACATACATGACTGGGAGGCCAGCAAAGGCACAGGCAGCTAACAGCTGACCACTGAGTAACAATAAATTAAATAGATATTAAAAATTAAGAAGAACAGTATAAATAACAACAGAAAAGTTACATCTACAATGAATAAGATACAACGCGAGTTTATTTAAAAACGTAAATTAAATATATTTTACAAGGAATTAAACACGGAGACTATTGACGATGACAGACTGATTTGCCACCGAAACGTTGGACATTGTATAATTATATGTAAATACAATATGTTATTAACCGAAGCATTAGTCTTGCATTCAGCCAGTTAGTATTAGAGCCCGATGTACAACTCTGACATTCACTTCTTTATTGGTCAATCACAGATGAGGTCAACCAGTGCATATTAATCAGCTGAATATAAAATGCTTGCTTTTACAACATAGCTGGCTTAACTCGAGTTCTAGTGCAGATCAATAAGTGCAAGTCGTTAACAGTAAAACTGAGACTCTATTCAAAGTAAGCCAAAAAGGAACAGTGTGCAACTGAAATCATTGAACAGCAATTGAATAAGTGTTTGTTGAATAAATGTTTGTCACACAAAATTATAGAAAATGAGAGACAAGTGGAAATGTTGAAATGTGTATATAAATCAGATTGTAGCTTAGTATGGCCTCATTTTCGAGTTGTTCACTAGACTCTAACGCTAATAGAGGCTAAAATTTTGGATAGTCTAATCATCTTGGTTGTGTACAACGCTGTACGTACATATACAGTTGAACTCTTGAGTTCCTCATCACCAGAATCATTCTCTGATGAAAAATCATCACATTCATCATCAAAAAGCACATTTATCAACGTTTCAACATCCATATGATTTCTCCTTGTTGACATGTTCACTTAAAATTACCAATCTTGGTGAGAAGATTGACATTTCAATCTCATGCCACCATTGTGAGTGCAGAGATATTGATGTACCTTCTCAGAAGTGACATCTATTAATATTTCGCATTACTACAGTTCTATCTATTCTAACTTCAGAATTCTTACAGACAAACCTGGTGGCACTGCCACCTTGTGGCTGGATAGGCGAGACACTGCTACTGTATGAAAATTTTCTCAATCATTTTAATCAAAATTTGCTGAGATCAAATTGGCCATCAAGAATAAAAAGAGCAAACCAATTCTGAAATTTAAGATCTGCGATTTATTTTGACCTAATTAGCGCTGTGAGAGACTTGAAACCTCCAAATACAATGCAGCAATTATAAGGTTATTAAAGTTTAACAACAACTTTGTTAATAGTAACTTACAAATGTCCCACATTATAAGAATCAGTTTTCTCTACCGAATAACAAACATCAAACAGGTTCTTAGATTCAGGACCCCCCCTCCGTATGTGACAAATTCCACAACTTCAAACAGTAGAAAAATTTACAATGTCAAATCCTAGCCTGAAAAACAGTTAGTTGATGAACTCCATTTGGTTGATTTTTAATCTTGTAAAATCCAGGGTACCAAAATATTGTATGAAATAGCTAAAATTTCAGACAAAAAAAATGTTTTAAACTATGGTGCTGTAAGTAGCTTCAAAAATACATTCTCCCAGTTCCAGTCAAGTACATATGCACACATGCACAGAAGACGTCAGGTCAGAGCTTAGCCAACACTTGGACATCTTTTTGACATTCTAGACATCAATCATTAAATAAGACATTAAAATTACAAAAAACATACAAAATCAATATTTCATTATCCTGCTTTGGTAACAAAAAATCAAAAGGGAGGAAAAAGAAAAGAAAGTGGATTGCATAACATGCAACCCAACACTGGTATTCCATAAATCAAGGCACACTGTTCTCTCCATATTGGATGAAATCCAGCCTCTGGTTTTTTTTACAAGCTCTTGTAGACTCGGCATTAGTAGTCAGCATTATGATTTGAGAAATGAAGAGTCTTACTCACCATTGATAGGCACGGAAGTGAAAATAGACTAATCCAAGACCATAGAGAAAACTTATGTCCTGAAAATGAAAAATATGTAAATTTCATCATTAAACCACATCTGTTCAGATTACGTAATGCGCAGGGTGTCAAATTGAAAATTCAAAAATCAGGGTTGGGCATTCAGTACAAAAGAACATTGGCAGACACTGAACAACATATTGAAAGACAGATGTCCTTGATTAAGCGAAAGTTAAGAATGGTGATGAGGTAGGAAACAACAAGTTTTGAAGTGATCTTATTCTATGAAAATTGTAAAAATGCTGCTAGACAAATTACCCAAGCTCCTCCTGTGTTCCGACCTAAATCAAACCAGCTACAAAGATTATGTGAATCAAAACGAGTAACCAAAGAACATGAATCAGTTTCAAATTTTTTATCAGTAATCGTATTAAATTTTGCAAATAACTTTACAAAAGCGCTTATTTATTCAAATCTTGTGACAAACGTGTACTGTGTTCGTGATAAGTGAGATTTGCACGTTACATAATTGTTTCCTTTCCAAATTACAAGTCACCAGGTGGAACAGTAGATTTTACAAATCCATCAAATGATTAGAAGGCTGCATTTACTGATTGCGGAAAACAAATGTAAATTAAAACCAGCGAGCAGTACACGGCAAGGGGACAAGCACATTTAACTATAAACACAAAATAAATCATAAAATTTGGCGTACTTCGAAACATCATATCACGGAAATGACTGATCGGACTCGAATGAAACTTTCAAAAAACATGGATTTACGCATTGTCGCACGACTAAAAGAAAATTGTTTTTAAAATATTTTGCACTTCCACAAGGTGCTATCAAACATATATGACTTTCTGCATAAAACAAAAGAGAGAAAATATTAGAAAACTGTGAGAGCCTTTTCAAGAATTTACCTCCTTGAAGTTTCATACATCAAAAGAAAGTTGGTCGTGTTATTTTACCGAATATTTGCTATGAACATACCAACCACTTCCGCTAAATTTTACTAAAAGTCTGTTCAAAGCAACAGCAGAATGGCACAAGTCCAGAACTATATACTACAAGCTTTCTGTTTGCAGAAAATGTCTACTTTAATTAGGTCAATTTCCATGTTTTAGATATTTCACTGAATGCTTATTAACCATAAATACTCCGAGAATAACTAAAAACCTATTTGCTTCTTATTGCGTCGTGCACTCTCGAACAGATGAGACACTAGTTTTTTAAGCACTGATCAAATTTTCAATCCAACACCTGCAAGTATAATAGCCCAAGTTCCTGGCATGCCATTTTAGTGAGTGTTAATTACATTAGTACATCAGTTTTAGGCAGGCTATGTCACACCCATGAACACCGAAAATGTCATTTAAGGGAATCGTCTCCGGTCAGGGGGGTATTCTGAAAAATACCTACCTTCCAACAATCCTCCTGATATTTGAAAAACTTCTGGTAGGCAGACAAGGCTGCAACAACAAAAGAAAATAAACATTTAAGGATCATTTGGGGCTGTACAGTTATGAAACAAGACAAAACAAGCTCAAAGGCTGAAGGATGCAAGTTTGGAGAATAAGATGGCTAAAATTCACATTTCTTGTACGTTTCGTATCAAAACGAATCATTTCTGACCCGGGTGCAAAAAATCCCCAATGCTGCATGTCCTTGCGTTCTCTAAGAAAACTTGTACAAAACTTTAATCGGCATCCCCCCGTAAACATCAATTTTTTGTACCCATATCAAAGGCCACAATTTGTTTAGATGTACGACATGAAAAATCGGTTCAGTTTGAATTTCATCTGTCTCATTCACCAAACTCATATAATGAAAGAAGTTTGGCAGCGAATCCAGTCCAAATCACTTGCTGTGACTGCAGAACTACGGCATGGTGTCTTAGTTTCAGCAAAAATCGTGAAGAAAAATACACCGGAGAAAAGTTAACAAAATCTTTTAGACGTGAACTTTAATTAAAAAATTAACACAGTAACTTGTAGCTTACGGTACGGCTAAGATGAAAGCAGAAGATAACGAATACAAAACTCAAAAGATAATGAACAAACCAGAAAAGAATTAGCTGACAAGTTTAAGTGCCACTTTCAGTGTGGAAAGACCTGTGTTGCTCATTTCTACTTACCCTTAGAGTACTCTTCAAGAAGCAAGTGCCAGTGACCCAATTTACAATAGACACCTGGCTGAACTAAACAGTTACTGCTCTCTTCAACAGGTGGGGCTTTGCTCTGCTTGTCATTGAGGATGTTCTCAAACTGTTTGATAGCCTGAAACAAGGACAAGAAGCGCTACAATCATGCCATATTAAAGAGTACCTTTAACATCGGCAACAGTGGTCCAAGAATGATGACCTAGCAATCTTCTTTGTGCCACTGAGTTTTTATAGATGGATCAAACCGCTCAGCTATCTTTCAATAAGCACCATTCTTCTGGAGAGTAAAAATCAAGAAATTTCAACTATGAAGATCTAATCTAGAATCATGGTTCATTAAACTTGTCCAGCAAGTCTTTTGTGTTGGTAAACAATAGTGTAGTAAGTAGGGTCTAAGCTTACACTCACACAAAGGAATCAACAGGCGAAAGTTAAGTCTAATTTCTCTGAAAGTCAACCATTTTTCTCCATTCGTAGTTCTGTTGGTGAAAGTATATCATACAAAACACATCTGCTTCACAACATTTGTTGGAAGTTGTTTGTAAATAGTATTTTTAAATACTGGTTAGTGTCAGGTGCACTGTTTACAACAAAATTGTTGGATTACATGAGCTTATTAGATGAAAGCAGACAGTAAGAGAGCTGGACTATGAAAACATTGGTTTGCCACTGTCAAACTGATAGACATGGCTGTATCCCACCTGTCGCAGGTAAGTAACGTTAAGGGATTTACTTCTTACTTTTTGTAAAAAGATCTCGATTAGTAATATCAGATACAATCATAACAGAAATGGACCAAATTCGTAAAAAAATATTTGAAAATTTCATGTCAGTGTTATTCGAAAATGGAGCCATGGCTGTCCAAATGCCTACAAATAGTTAAACGCGCTTTTACCCATCTTCGGCTATTAAAAATCTAACTTTTGATTTCAACCACAGTTTTAATACTGGTCATGACTTATTGTCGATTCAGGATAGAAGTGACCTATCACCTATGGCCTTGACAAGAACTGACAAGTTGTTATTGCTAGCGACCATACTTTGAGCAAAAAATAATCACTTAAGTCGATCCAGCTTGTTAAGCTTAGTCTCCAGTAACAACAAACTGTCAGCTCTTCCCAGGCAAGGATATCATGTCTAATCCGTGTAAGGGATGAGATTAACTAGTAATAGCAAGCCTAATTCAATACGGTAAAATTTCGCCAATTTCGGACAAAAATAATTGCAAAAATTGTGGTCTTTTTTCATTTTTTAAATGCTTCTAATATTGTTTTGAATGTCCACAGTTGCTGGAAACATTGTCTGAAGGTAGCTATGGCATAGACATTTAAAATGGTACAGCTTCTGTTTGGTGCTACTTATCTTTTAATTAAACATAAATTTCACTTGTCCCCCATATTGTGTCCTAAATTGGTGAGATTTTAACGCAGTTTGTTAACCAATGGGAGCTGTAAATCCAACTCTAGAACTCGATAAATTATCCAATCCCCCCCCCCCCCCTNCAAGGCCCTACCTGAACATATCTTAATTACCTTTTGAATGGCTGCCTTCTTTTCTTCTTCATCTGTACTTTGAAATTTCAAGTACCCAAATAGACGACTACAATCAACAACACAAGTATTAAACCTAAGCGTTACAAAGGACACTGTTGAGTGATCTTAACTCTTTAAGTCAATCACCAAAAACTTTCATGTCAACAAGTAAAATTTTAGGCGATTCTTTAAAGAAAATGAATTAGAGAAATTAGTTTTCTTGTTGGGCAGTCTGTCATTACCAATGTCACATGACAACACTTTTCAAGTCACATTATCACTTCTAGAAAGTTATAACAGCCCCTAAACTGCAGATGTTATTAAAACACTTTCAAAGAGAAAATTTCATGTAACGCCTGATACAAGTTCTGTAACTTCTTCAACAGTTGTTGATGCCAAATTACTCTTCCGCAGATGTAGGTATCCCGTTTTCCTAATTTTTTTTTTTTAATGTTTATTACGAAATCTTCAGAATACAATGAACATACATAACCCAGAAAGCGCCAAGAGGCATTAGATCTGGATCCGTTTTCCTAAGTCAGCAAACTTGTAATCAGTTAAATAATATGATACGCATAAGATCACTCAACACTGAATTAAACTGAATGGTACAATTCATTCATTAGAAACTTGTTGAATTCACAAGGTCTCAAAACTGCAGCAGACAACTTCTTGGCACAGAATGATAGTGTGTGGGGAGGTCACAAAACATAAAACAAAGAGTATCCAAATTCTTGAAGAGCTCAAAATGATACATATGTCTATTTTTCCTTTGGCCTTATGGTTCACTATAAACTTTGCGAATCTCAGTGATGGACCATGTTGATATTCTTTAGAAACGAGTCACACTTGTGTTCATTTCTCTTGTAGTTAATTTAACATTTAGATATTCCTGTCACATGACTTACGCTGAGCTAAAGGAGAAAACGGGTCATTGCGGTGGAGCCATTACCAAAATTATGTACATATCAGAAAGCAGTAAGTTACACCTTGTACAAACATTACGTTTATACATGTGCCCTTGAGAGAACTTAGAATTTTAAATTCATGCATGCATGATCTTGAGATCAAGTGTGATTACAAGTTCAAGCACAACAGGCCCATTGTCTGCTGATGGCTCGCATGTTCCACCATAGATACTCATAGTCTATGGTTCCAGAAATCAGCGATCACTGTACAGTACCCAACAAGTATGGCCGGGACAAAATTCACGACAGTGACAAGGTGGCCTACCAATGCTGACGCAGCGTTAACCAGGTCGATAGTTTTGACTCGGTCACTTATTATTGACCACTCTGCTTGCTGACCCACCACCTCGCCACTCCCTTCTGTTTACAAACGTACTCTCACAGCTGTGCGGTAATGGCACAGGTGAGACAAAAGTGATTAAAAGCACTATACTACACACATGACCTCATTGTTGTCCCAATAAGTGGTGGAGCTTTTGGAATGTAGCAAAATCTCTGGCCCTATTTTCATAGACCGTAAGAGTACAAAAATCTACCAGCTCACTCACTATGTCAACGATGTCAACCCCCAAGAGGACTTGACGGATTACTACGTGATTGTTGCGATCCGATTCCTGGTATATGGTGGAATAAAGGCTGTTCTAAATAGCTCACTAATGGGTAATTGCATTTTGGCTGATCAGTATGGATGATTGACTCCCACACAGGAGGCCCATGTTCGACACCTACCACTGACGGCTTTCTACGGTTGCCCCTACCTACTATAACTAGGATGAGAACCATGACCCAGAGATGCAAACACAGACCTTGACTGCAGACTGTAACCCTCCCTGATCTGCCTGTGCTATAAAGACCTCTCAAATCGTTTGGAAATAGGCAGTTGCCTGTTGGCCAAATAGTTCAAACACTAGTTCAAGGGTCGCTGGTTTGATCACCAGCTCAACAAAAAAAAAACAGATTTCACAACAATTGGGTATCAACTAAGGTGAGATCTACAAAGCCCTGAGATGTATGTAAGGCTTCCAACTGCTGGCTTGGTATTGGTGGTTTGAGAGCATAGGTAAAGTGTCGGTGAGGGCAAATTTCAGGACACCAGGAATGTTGCTGAAGGCAAATTCCAGGAACTTGGATCAAAAGGCGCCCCTGTTCCAGTTGTGTCTTGCTATAGAGGCTACCAGATATAGATTCTATATTGTTTGCCAATCTACAATTGCCTACAGGTCAAAGTATTTGACTCTGGTTCAGGAGGTCGGTGGTTCAATTCCCGGCGGAAACAAGTAAAGTTTAGACAACTTTCACAACAATCAAAGGAGTGTCTTGAATTTCTGGTTCCAGATATCATTGATATGTAGTCAATAATGAGCAGTCAATCAGTTTGGATAGTCAACTTGCACACTGGCGACCCATGCTCGAAATCCATTGTAGACAGGTAGTTTTACTACATCGACATGAGGTGTCACCAGTTCAATATGGTCGTTGATCATGTCGACATCAGGGAAGCTTACTACTAGCATTTCGATCCTTTAGAACAGACCTCTAATGTAAATAGTAAGTAAAGAAGGACATATAGCGTACGCCATCACATCGTTATAGAGAGCCACTGGGAGCCTGACAATGTTTGCAATCTCGCTGCTATGGGAATGTGCATTGACTACCTGCTGCTTAACCTTAGACCGGGATCACACAATGAATGACCTCGATTGAAGGTCAAGCAGCAGCCAATCACAACAGTGACATGCGCATCACATAGTGCCATAGTGGCAAGATCGTAAACCTCATCAGACTTCCATCAGTTCTTTTTAACGATTGTAATGCCAAAATAGCATTCCTAAGGAATGTGATTCCCTACTACCCTAGCCTTCTTGACTCCACACTCCAGACCTTTATTAGTTGCCATAGGCATGTTCCGAGATATGGTGTAACAGGTCGAAATAAGTTCCTATTGTCGATATGATCAACCATGGCATCGCCGTCGTTAATTCTGTCTGTCGTCTGCATAGACTAGGTTATCCACAGTCTTCCACAGCCGCAGCGCTGCACTACACAACACTACACGTACACGTTTACAATTACCTGTCCACATCGGCCAAGAGTTCCCTCTCCCGGCCAGTCAAGGCTTCCAATTCGTCGACCATTTTGATTGTTTTTTCACTCACTAGAAAATTAACTAGTTAGATAAGCAACATAGATGCATTATTTAAGAAAAATAAACTAATCGGAAACTTCGAAAACTCCAAAGTTGACAAAATGAAGGCAGTACACAACGACGAATGTCGGGGATTCCCTCCCTCCAAAATTGGCAGAATTGAAGTGCATCGAAAGGAAACAATGTTACAGGCAAAAAATTGTTATTTTTAACTTAATGTTTGATTCAGGAAGTCATGGTATACTTAAATGACTTTGAATTTATTTTTTCATTCATGTAATTAGATAAAAACTAAAAATGTAAGTAATAAGGGACTTTATTGGTGTTTGAACGTGATCGTTTCGAGCCACTTACAGGCACATGCGTACTGTCACGTCCGTTTGTTCATTTCCGCCTGAAAGAAAAACAAGAGTCAACAATTCTCGATTCATTTTCTGTCCCACGTCATCATAACAGAAGTTTCCTCATAACTCTTTTGATACGAGCACATATTGTTAAAGATCTTTCGAGGTGATAAGAAGAGTAGCTGATTACATACCAGGCGAACAATAAGAAGAAATCTTGAGCTCTGTTTTCCATAATCTAAGTTAATATCGTGTGAGTGTCAATCAAACAGTAGATTGTATCGTTGTACTTTGTTTACCTATTTACTAGAGGTATACACTACATTAGTGGATAGAGAAAGATTTGTTGATTTGACTTGATTTTTCTTACTTTTGACCCTGTTGGCCTTGTTGTAGATGTGCTCCCGGTGAATCATATATTAGCCTCTGTTAGCTACTCGCTAATGGGCAATTGCCTATTAGCTGAATGGTTAGCACGCTTACCGGTTTTATGGGGTCGCTGGTTCGATCCCCGGGTCAGGTAATCTCGGCTATTACTACAGCCTGCACCTGGCTTCTGGAGTGAAGGAAAGACTACCATGGCTACCATGCACGCGTAGTAATAGCCGAGATTACCCGACCGGGGAATCAAACCATTGAATGACTCTGATAAAACCGGCAAGCGTGCTAACCAGTAACCATTCAGCTAATAGGCGCATATGAATCACCGGAAGCTAGTCTGCAACATTCTCCCCTTTCCTGTAGAGCGGACGCGCCTCCTGGCTGCAGATCTGAGCAATGCCTGTGGCGTCCTGGAATTAGCCCTCTGCAGTTCTACCCCATGTACTGTAATTTGTCCTTAGCAATGCTCTCCAGTGCTTTGGATTCACTCTTAGTGTGCCCTGTAAGTCTTCACGGCCTTAAGTTGTCAGTACTTCTTCGGCATACTATCTGTTTGGGAACCACGCCAAATGTACCCTACCCAAGAATTGAACTAATGACCCTGCTAAAACCGACAAGCATGCTGACCAGCTCAGCTAATAGGCAATTGCCTATTAGCGAGTGGCTAACAGAGGCTTATTTGATTCACCGCCGGAAGCACGTCTACTGCTCTCGTGTTGGGTCATTAACAGGGTTAATACCCGCCCCTCAAATGTCTTAATTTTTGATTTTAGAATTTAAATATTTGTACCTGTCTTAGCCTTAATGTCCACTCCCAATTCAAAGATATTTATATGACTTCCTTAAAAGTGCCAGTGTCTTTGTAAATGCCTATCTCACGAGAATTTTGGTTCTCAAACCTTTTTCGGGGCAACCAACACTCAACAGTCACTTTGAGCATCGGGGACTGTTAAAACAAACAAGGAAGAATCTTGTACCTTGCTATATTGGGACCGTAAAGTATTCAATTTTTACTTTTCTTTGGCTCAAGCACATTCTAATATTACTGTGACTTATGTGCATCTAGGCAATTACATGACCGTGTATAACCAGCGTCTACTTGTTGCCTATTGTGCACCCTGTTCACAATTGCTCATGGATGCCATTTTGAAATTGGAAGTGAGCGCTCGCTTTAATCGGGCAGTCGCTTTAACTTTAGGCAGCGGCGCACTCCAATGAAGAGGCTTCAGCTAGTCGGGAACTGGCCGTAGCAATTTCGATCGCACATACAGATCCTCGGTTGCACAGCCTTGAGGGCAATTTTCGGAATTGCGGCACGCATATAACTAACGAAAAATGCTGATGGGGCATTTTTGGACGATGCAACTCTGCTAGAAGGAGTTGGAATGTCTAAGACGCACATGTGCGACTAATGCTAGAAAGCCAAAATCTCAGCTCGGATTTCTAAATTTTGGGTTCCAAATGCGACTTCCAGCTCATTATGTCAAGCCCTGGTTCAGGTAAACTACCTCCCTGGCCTTCTTCTATCAGGCGCTAACAGTGTAGCTAGACAACAGAAACGGTGAATTGGATTTTGATACTGCCTTGGCTTTCAAGCGACAGTTTCTGAAATCTGATTTAATCTCACTTGAGCAAATCTGCAGTCTATGAGAATGACTACCAGTTACTGGTATAATTTCTATTAGGAAATTCTAGATTGTTATATGCTCATAGTTAGTTGGCTTAACCTTCGTTCAGTAATTGGGAAGAGGGACCGTAAGACCAAATTTCTTTTTATCGTAAAATAGACACTTGGAGTCATTGTCTCGTGTTGTTATTTTTGTGAAAACTTTTGACTCTTGTGTATATTATTTCTCATACAAAGTAATAGATACTGCGCAGTTTGTCTTTCAGGTGCGACTTTTGTTCACACAGTTGTCATGTATTTTCAGGTGTTCACGTTTACAGGCAACCACAGATAATTCTATTCAAGAAATATCGCTCTACTGAAGAAATAGTTTAAACATCGGGAATGTCAGCAGGTAAGATTTTTATCTGTGAAATAGTGTGTTCATACTTATCACCTGTTTACCAATAAACACAACAGTTTGTTTGAAGCAGTGTTCATATCTCGTTTCACCTGCAGTTAAACTGCTCATCTTTGCTTTTTATTCCTTTACGCTCTGGGTGCCTTGTTTTCCTTCCGTTGTAGCACCTCAGTGATTTAAAAAATATGACGGTACGCCTGGGAAGATATTAGGAGTTTTGTGCCACCAACCAAGTATGAATGCAACAACTTTTTGTGATGACAAATATTCAGTTCATAACTAACTGTGCCCATGTTGCTTTGTCACCTTTTTCAGGTTTATGGTTATCTTATTCATTTTTAAGGTGAAATTATAGGCAATAGAAATCTTTTTCTGAGATCAACATCAGTGTGGAATTGCACCTGGAGCCCTGGTGGTCGCTATCAAACGCTCTGCTGACTGAGCCAAATCCCACTCGACAAGTGGCAGAGTATTTCAGTACTTTAAAACTGACTGGTAAAGTCAACGGCCTTGAGTTTGGTGAATTTCAGCGGGCAATGGCGGTTTGTAATAAAATCACAAAAGCTAAACTGATTTTGTTGTTTTATAGCTCTGGTCAAAGCTAATAATTCAAGAAGTCTGTCCCAACCTTGTCATTGTGTTTTTTATCTGTATTTACAGATCAAGGCGACGAAGACATAGAAGTCATCAATCTGGCGGACGTTAATCCATCATGGGTTCAGAATGTCGTGGATGACCTCGCACATTCATCACCTGCCAAGCAAATAACTGTGGGCGGAGTCTCTGGATGGTAATTGATAGATCTATTTTGTATTCAGGGTTCTTCACAACCTGTTTTAACAACTCCCTGCTACCTGCTCTCCAGCAGTTGCGACACATTTGAATGACCTCCAGGCACGCTGTTGCACATGGGTGTAACAAAGCGGTACATGTGTACATCTAGTGTAACCACAAGGGTCTTTGCACTACTGAGAACATTAGCTGCTTGGTTCTTCCGGCACATTTGTTGAAGTTTACGCACTTCTGCCGCGTTTGGGTTGGAGAATGCACATTACCGGTAAACTGATTAGGCGAGAGAATTGTCATCGTGTCATGCTGTTTAACATCTATTGTTTTTAAATACGGAATCTCTCCCACTGATGGCTAAGAATTGTGATAGAGTAGCGATGGGTCAAATTTTGGAATGGATATTTACGTATGCATTTTTGTAATCGAGACATTCCCCTTGTGTGCTATCCTGGGTGACTGATGGGACAGTTAATTTGTGGATGGAAACTGGACATGGTTATTGGAAGGATTTTTTGTCTTCATTTGATCAAATGGATTAGGTATTGCCTGCGATATGGCAACGACTGAGGACACCAACAACCGTATTGTAGGGCACTGGTAGTAATGCTATATGTACAACTGTTAGTGTTGTTGATTTTCAGGTGCGCTGGCTACGTCACAGCTAAAGTGGGGCGTGCTGCCGCTCTTGCCCTTGGAGGTAGTCTGCTGTTGCTGCAGGTTAGCGGAGCAGGTTATTGGTGGTTGTTCTGTACCGAAGTGATGTTCTTGTATTTGCTATGTCTTTGCCAATATTTAAATGTGGTCATTTCACACGAAATTGTGACTTTTTCATCTTTGCCATATGTCAAAACCAAATAAGCCTAGAATTGCGAGCATGTCGACTTCGACATAAATCAAAACCAGGTGTTGAATTAATTCCTTGAACACAAGAGTTTGTATGAGCCCGTGACCTTCGCCATGACCTTTGATCCTAATAGACTTGCTTTTTCGTGCCACACAGAGGTAACTCAACAAAAACGTCTCTGCATGTAAGGAAAGGATTGTTTTCTTTTCAGGCAAAGTCTTACTCAGTGGCTGGCAAGCTTGTTTATATTAAAGACCGACCCAGCGTTAGTTAGGTCAAGTCAAAATCGTAAACTTTTAATTGGAATTAATCAAGTTATCGGCGAGGAATCTTGCTGTTGAAACAATGAATTCCATTTCATCCATTCTTTTACATCTACTGGGGACGCTAACTCACTGTAATAAAAAACCCAAAACACAAACCAAAATGAGAGTTTTAAGATAAAATAATTGCCACATGGACTTTGATGCCTGAAAATTCAATTTTTTGTTGAATATTATACTGTGTAGTGCTTTGAAGTGTTACAGTGTTGTCAGCATTAACTGTAAGAGTATTTCATCCTCTGCACCTGCCAGGTACATTCAACTATACTTTAACAGTACCTGCTCCTTATTTTGTAGATAGCCCATCAACAACAGTACATCAACATCAACTGGGGCAAAGTACGGCGGACAGTAGACAGAGCAAGACGGCAAGTGGAAAACAACACAAATACAGCTCTGCCCGCATTTGCCCGAAATGTAAGATTGACCAGTGCTGTCATTCCTATGTAGTTGCCAAAATATTTCAGTGTTACCTAGAGAAATCTTAGTGAAAATCTTCAACACATGTATTGGAGAAACCTATGCTTCGTGAAGGAATTATTATTGAGGCTTTCTGTCCATTACCTTTTTGCCTTTTACCCGTTACCATCAGCACACCGTTGTTTTCTTTAATGTTTCGTGTGGTAAAATGTGACCAGTTTAGGATGCAATATGGCGGACGTGAAATTTTTTTTTTTTCACAAAAATTAAATAGCACCTAGTAAATGGTTTGAAATTTTTAAGCTCTATACTACAGCTACCATCAGATGACGTTTTGATAAACTGTGGTCACTCACACCTGTGTTGGAAGCCTTTAAAAAAGGGCCCGTTTTGGCACTTATGTTTGTCAAAAGTTGATGAGATAATAATCTTACAAAAACTGCTGTCCGTTTCACAAGAAATGTTATCAGCGCATACCCTGTCTTCTCTTTTAGGCGGGCAGATTATTTCGTGATCACGTTTATCTGGCCGGTGGCTTCGCTGGTGGATTCCTGCTGGGCGTGGCTTCATAACTACAGCGTGTACCAGATGATTGTCTGAGTAACGCAGAGCTCGCAGTTGCCCTGCGTAGAAAAACAGTATACCATATCTATAGTGTAGCAACTGGGCAGCGATTACTCTTAGTCGGAATGAATACCACGAGGCAGGGCTGATATGGCCAGGACCCGTGACTCCCTAACCTTACTTGACCAATCGTGTGTGACATGCTTTGAGAAAATTTAATTGGTCACTGTAAAATGAAAGTCTTGGTACCTCATGGTGGTGTTTCCTGAGTGAGACTTGCGTCAGAAATTTGGTGTTACGCTGCACTCATTTAGTTCTGGAAAATAACGAAAACTCTCTTTAGCAAATAGCCATAATTGCTTCTTACTGAGAAAATGTTTACAGACGATTTCTTGGCAGTGTTGTGCTGAAAATTACATGGCTGAACCTTTATTTGGTAATTGTGAGTGGGACCATAAGACCAAATTTCTGTATTAAGTTTTGGTCACTTTCCACGAAACAGAACCCGGGTCCTATTGACAGCAACATGCTACTGTTTTTTTTTTCATTTGTCACAATTCTGCTAATTTACTCCATTGTCAACTTGTGAGTATTTAAGTGGGAAATGCGGGACGTAAATGCAAGGTTATTCAAATGAAACCGTAGCTTCCACTTGTCATGAAACTGGCCAAATCGACCCACCTCATTTCTGCATTCTTATCCAGACTCTAAGCAACTGTGCTCTGGAGCACATTTAGTTACAAGCTGACGATTGAACTCGTGAGACTATAAGACTAGACACTCTCTGGCTGGCCAAAGAAGCTGTAACAGAAGTGTTTTTAACCGACCGCTGTTTTCTTGATGAATGTGTCCTGGAATAAAATTTCCATCTAGATTTTTACCAGATGTGATGTCTAAGCCTGTTGTCTTGGGTGGTAATGTTTGCAAAAACAATTTGTGATTGGTAATGAATTTTATGGTGCTAATGTTTTTGTGCTTGTTTAGTGCCTACCCAACGACACAGTCCTTACTGGGCAAAACGTTTCCAATTAGTGGTTAGTTGTCAAGCACTTGTTATATGCCCAACTGACATCACCTTTTATTTGAAAATTTTGTGTTTGCTGAAATCATGTTATTTGCGATGTTTGAGTAGCGGCAGTTAGAACTGTGCAGCATATTTTCAATGCAAGTTGTAATTTTATTTTTCTGGTGCAAAATATAGTGTGTACCAGCAACTGTATAACTGAATATTTTGCACTTCTAGGTGTGGTGTTGGTTGTGTAAATCTTAGATTTGTGTAAATATTGCACTCTTTTTTGTCTTCAGTCATAACTTTAATTTTTGTAATGTTAAACTGAATCGCTGTTAGTTTGTAATTAATAAAAATACTTTGGAACTGGTTTACTTGATTGAAAATAAAATAAATTTACTGTTCTTGTGGAGTTGTGTTTCTGTGTTCATGGGAGTTGTCAAAACCATATGCCAACATACCCATCCCTAAATTTTTAAGTTTGACTTTTAAATACCTGTGTTAGTCTATACATCTACTCCCCGTGCATACAGTTGATGTTTTAAAATGCCCCAGTCTTTGTGAATACCTAAAACTAGACACACGGAATGTTTTTAAAAACTATATTTTTTTTTGTAGAACGAGACACCTTAGACAGTTTGAGATTATTGCAAGACTCCATGATAAAACTGCAAAAGTGAGTTTAGCCACAGTGTCACAAGTTGGTGACAAGCTGATATTGGGGATGACTTACAAAATGAATACAGTCTAAGAACTGCACAAAAAGTAACAACATTTAACTCTTGACATATCCAATCAAAATCATGATTTCTGTCTTCCAGCATAGTTTAACAATAATGAGAAAATGCTAGTGCTTAGAAATAACATGCTTAATGACACCACAGACATCCACTTCAGTATCCAAGTCAAATACTTAAGTAATGTAGGTCAGTAACCCTCTATACTTTCATGATCTAGAATCGCACATCGAACAACAAATGACTTAAAATTCAAAGGCGTTACAAACTCACTATCTCTGACAGATAATTTAGACCATATATCGCTGTAAAAAAGTGGTCTCAAATTGTTCTTTTCGCAGAGCATAAAATGACCTTAAAGTGACATACGAACTTTCCGAGCATGTTCTCATACAATAATGAACTGCCAATGCTTTCTAAGCCCTAAAATCACTGGGCATGAAAGGAGTCGCATCGAAGCCTAAAGCCATGTCAAACGCCATCATAAATAGCGCTACATGATCATACAGTAAACAGAAGGAATTACATAGACTTTTTCATTGGTGCAAATGCTTGTCTGGTCTTAGCAAAGACTGTTGTATCTTAAATTTTTATTGGCGAAGTATTCATTAACGTCGTTAAAGAATGAAGGCGCCGAGCTTGGATATGAATGTTTATGTCAATGGCAATAGTTTACACTATACAACTTACAAAAAAATGTTCCTTTAGTCATCTTAGCTACTATGACCAGACTTACGATCTTTAATAAAATGAGCCCCCAATTCATTCGTTTTTTTACTACAGTTGTTGCCACATGTGGCTTTAAATGTTCACGAACTTTCTTCCTCGCAAACAAAATTTGAGGAACTAAATCGGCATTTTTGAACATATTTTCAGTCAGTTCTAGTTGAGCTGTAGCTGTCATGAAACCGAACTTAATCTATTCAAGGTATCTCCAAGTGAGCAGACAACAACATGCTTAAAGAAGTTTCACAATGTATGAACACACTGAATAATGTCAGTAGAGTACGCATCCCGGGTCTGTCCTTTCTCCGCAATCGACTACTTGCAAATTAATTTCTCTAAAATTTGACCCACGGGCTTTGAAAATAAGTATTCTATAGTTTGATTCTCACCACACACAAAAAAGATTGCACATAAGAAGTGTTTTGTTCAGGTTACGCTTAAATTCAGCAAACTCAATTTAGCATTGCCACGATTTGCAACAGAGTACTTCTGATAATCATACAGATATAAAAAATTCTCAGCACAAAACACTTAACCATATTAACAGCAACCTAAAATCACTTCTTTACAAAATAATAATCTATATATACAAACAATTGGGCATCACACTGTCTCATTTACGATCATCATAGTTTCAACCTACATGATAACTTACTAATGAACAACAATAAAAATAATCACTTTTGCTCAATAAAAGACAGCTCAGGATAAGATAATTGTTTAACAGTGAATTTAAAATCACCCGCCAATGCTGAGATAAGTGTTAAACATAGAACACTGACATTTGGAATACCATCAAATCTAAGAATTACAGAGCCATAATCGACTGCAATTTACAAGATTTGTTGAATACATGACAAAGACGTCTGCTTATTTACAAGGGCTATACTTTGGGTGGCAATATTTTGTTTTTGAGACATAAACAATACAGTTCAAGGAGTTGAATGAACACCCAACCAAAACACTGGCATCCAAAGGCACCACTATTTATCAGAAATGTGGTCGAGATGAGATGATCGTTATTTACATATAGGTCACACGAATTGAAAAAGATTTTGCACCAGCTTTGCTCAGGTAAAGTACCTGATGAGAACAACTTTAATTCAAAACTTCTGAAAAATTCACTTCAACTATTGTGCAGAGCCATTGGTCTCCTGAGGATTAGTGACTGTCCAATCCCCCCAACTACAGAGCCTTGACACAGTGCTGCAACATTCACTAGATTCCCACGCCCTCTGTAGGCGTTCCTGGACATCAACTCCAGGGCCTTGACAGAGAGTGGTGCAATATTCACAGGAATCATACAGTCACTCTACCCCAGTAACAGGCAAGAGAGAGCTGCACTATGCTTACAGTGATTCCAACAAAGAAATACCTACGAGCAAAATAAGTGCAAAACTGAAGTTTAAATCGAGCCTGTCTAACTACCAACACTTCTCTGTTCTTTGCCTTGTTCTCAGCACTGTCAACACAGGTTCACAACACCACAGTAAAATCAGAGTCAGAGGTCTCTCGACTGATAAAACAATATGTAGCCAGATTCAGAATTCTTCTGCACATCAGATGTCAGACCGTAGAAATCTTCAATCGCAGTGGCTTCTATTTTCTGAAAACACAAGAAAACCATTTGAAAGAGAAGGGAATTTATCAAGAAAATTGTTAAAGCAGTGCTAGAGTTTGTGAGTGACTGGACACATATATACCCACATTCACAAATACCACAACGCCAATGACTCACCAGTTATCCTACCCACAATGATACGTTTAATAAGAGAACTTACCTCACTGTTGTTAACTTATAACTTTAAACATTGAAATTATAATTCTGGTGCCAGTAAAGATTTACTATTGCAGTTAGTTATTGTTCTTTTGTTGCACAACTCAAATCGAAAGTATGTAAGCGGCCAAACCTTTCAAAAACTAGGTCAGCCATTGTTTTTTACCTCCGCAAGAGAGGAGAGTTGATGCGACTATAACCACACTATGCTCACAGCAAGAAGTGATCATCAGTCAACTACGGCAAAGCTTTGATGTTGACATCAACTTACATCAACAATGTCATCGTCAAACAGCAACCAAAACCCATGGCTCTTAACAATGCTAATGTAGTGCCCCCTGTTGGGCCCGCTTCCACAGTGGACAACCACTGCTACTAAGTCATACATGCGATCAGGGTTGCACGCATCGTCCGACTGTAACAAAACAAAACAGTTTAGTAGAGGGACAAATCGGTGCTAAGCAAACCGTCGCACTGTTGGATGGTTTCGTAATATTCTGGTAAATAACAACTGCATTGAGGGCGCAAGGGACTTTTTCGTGACTGTGAAACAGCTTTTTACCATGCCAATTGTGAAATTGACATTTTTGATATCCGTGAACTGTGAAATTAGTCCCAATTTGTGAATGCCAACGAAAATTGGGATCGAGGCGACTGGAAAGGAAATAGGGGGCAACCTAGTGAGAATCGGACGCACCCAGGTTGGACAATTGACAGCAACCAAGGGAAAGACGAAAATTTGCCATGATCCATGAAATTTCAAAAATGCTGTTGTGAATCGCAAAGTCGCTAATTCTACATGCGTGAAGTGTGACACGACTCCCCCTTCATCCCCCTCAGTATTTGTATTCACTGTACGGAGACGATAGCACAATGCCCCGCTTATGTGTATGTGAACACATAATGAAATGCAATGTTCATTTAGTTTCAAGATTGAAGCATCTTGGATAGCATTTTGGATGTTTTGACATGAAACCATTATTTGTTGAAAAACCATTGCTTGAATAATCATTGTTTAAACTTGAGCCAGGGTTCTATTAGGTTATGCCAAATTTTAATTATCTTATAAATGCTTATGAAGACATGAGGATCCCGCGTATTCACAAGTTGACAACATCAGTTCTAACTTAATTAAAATTACACAAGAAAGTGTGAAACTAAAAGTTCTTCTGAGAATTTAACATACTCTGAATAACATAACTCTAAATTATTACAAATTAAACAAATTTCATCAGAAGTTGAGACAACATGAGACAAAACAGCAACAAATTTTTTGATGTTCAGATAATTAGAAAATTTTCTTTACCAAACAAACAGGGATGAATTGGAAATCCGTACCGTATTAAATAGTCTCAGCTCGAGGGGAAACACTACCCTGTAGGAGAGCTTCGTGTATCTGTTTAATTGTTCAACATATTTGAACCGTTTGAGGTGAAGAGCTAATATTAGTGGCGTCTTCTTTATCCGCATTCTGAAATGAAGAATAGTAAGGGCCAAGGTTACATAATTAAAAACAAACATAAGATAAAAATCCAACGTCTTGACTTCAAAAACTTAAAACTGTCTCAGTCAGTAAGAACATCATCAGCACTCATTCAGCATTCGACTTTTCTGACAATGTCACCGATTGTTTATCAATTACTGTACAAGATGATCACTTATTTAGAGACGTGGTAGGTTGGCTACAGATGATTCGACCTGGTCCGCCAGGTCTTTATCAATGAATGGGGGATTTCCAGCCTTTCGCTGCTTAAGAATGTTTGAATACAAGGGAGGTAAGTGCATTGATAAAGACCTGGCGGACCAGGACAAAACGTCGGCAACCAACCTCCCACATCTCTAAGTGATCATCTTATACTGCAATGCCTCTAGAGACCAATGACCAACCTATTTATCAATTAGTTAGTTGCTTGGTAATTTTTAAAATTACGTCATAAGAAACGGTTATGTTAGTATCAAACAATATCCATGTCATCAACAAAAGTCACCTACTCTCCACTGATCACTGGTTCAGCCATAACAGTACCAGGTGCAACCTGCTGCGTTGAAAAACAACAGCGATACATTTTAACCAATAAGAGGACTCGACACAGCTAGCCAAAAAGTCCCAAAGCAGTCGCACTCTTACAGTAACAACTAATTTATGAAACAATTATTTCAAACAACAGATTATTTAGTTTGAAAAGTGTTGATTTTGCGTTGCATTTTGCTATTATAATGTCAAATAACAACGTGCAACAACATTCATTAATTGATGGCTTTTCACTAACTCACATAAATTACACATTTTTGCCAATGGTGCCTTAGTTCAGGCGGCTGTGATGGCAAAAACAACTCGGTGATCCCACATTTTTTGTATATTTGTAGTAAGCAAAGACCAATATACAAACTGCAGAACATTTTAAGAATTCAATGACAAACTGAAACTGTATTGAACCCCTTAAGTGTGTGACCAGGGAACCGTTGTATCAACTCATGCCGCACAGACCTTCACAGCAACCAATGAGCATTTTACAAAGCAGTTTTCCTGGGATCACCACACTTCCTGTTTTGAAGGGACACAAACTAAAAACAACACCACCCTTCGCCATTTGACCAAAACCCTTCCGTAAAGCTCTACTCTGGGACGTGCACATCTGATTTTCATCAATCGGTAATAAAATCAAAATTTGAAAAATATGGACGCGCAATCTCAAGGTGTCCCTCTGGTCGTACTGATCCCGATAAAGCAGCGAGCTGACCCCTGACCTTTTCTGCGCTTCCTGTTTGCTGCAGCAGACCTCGCAGTAGTATTTGTACTCGCTGCACAGTGTCTCTGTGTTGCTGAAGCCTCGCAGGCAATGGGAAATGGATGTGTTCTGTTCCACATCAACTGACAAGTCCAGGAAGTCCTCGTCTTTACTGCTCACCTGCAAACATTAGTTATGCTGATAACCAAAACAATAACAGTGCTAATAGTAACAAAACCATGATAACGATAACAATAACATTAATGTCAACAACAAAATTCTGATGAGAAATGAAACGAGATTTAAAGACGAAGGCCTGTCGTAAAAGAATTATACATAAAGTTATGTTGAGCACTGATCAGGTAATACGATTATTACCTTACCACATCTCACTTCACACAATGGCAACTGCCACTCTGATGCGTTCTCTAAACTTTCAATGGTCATAAAAAATTGAGTCGAGAAATAAGGCAAGTTAACCTTTCTGTTTTCTACAACTGTACTGTGGTCAGACTGATCTAATATGTGTTACTTTTAGGCTTAATAAATTGCATCATTCTAATTTCATCTAACTATTAAGTTGGCCACTTGTAACCCACCCAAAAGTGCACAGTATAACTTTAAGATCAGACAGCAAATAAAAACCTGAGATTGCTTCAAATTCTTTAATAACTGTTACACAACATTTTACAGGAAAAAAATTACGTCAGAATAATACTTTAAATTTCTATCCGTAAGGAAATGTTTGAGATTTTCAACCAGAGGGGGATATCTTGAAAATTTCAGTTCAAATAGCGAAGAACATAGATTGTGTGGAGTCTTACTGTTTCACAGTTGAGACACCTTGTTTCATTAGTCAGTGTTCCTTGGAATATATCGTGCACCCACGTAGGCTCTGATTTGTGGTTACTGTTGATGTCATTGCAGTTGCCGTTCCGTGTTTTACTACCATTTTTCTCCGCTACAAAAATCAAACACAAGCTGGAATTACGCAACACACATGAACACAAGCAATGGCTTCTATATTAGACACTAAGGCTGGTGCAGGGATAAAGCAAAAAAATAAAAGATCCAAAACGAGACAGTTCGCTGCTATACACACTGTCGACAAATTTCCACACCAATCCTGCAGATGGTCACATATTAAAACAACTAATAGTCCATCCTGTCCATCCATAACTAACGACACTTTCTCAAAGGTTATCAATCAGAATAATTTGGCAGCAGCAACAACGTTCATGATTAAAAAATTCCAATGGTGTTTGCTCGAGATCTCTGTATCTTTGACTGTCATTAGCTGTCATTTTAATCATTTCTTACGTCTCTTGGCTGTCTGCTTTATTGCTGCACTGTGAATAACTGTCAAAGAATGCCTGCGACATTCAGGTCTAGACCAGGTCCAGTTCCAATTTTTTTCACAAAACGTACCGAGAGTGACGTACATGAAATAATATCCCACGAGATATCATTCCGCGGAATAATGTCGAGTTCCAATTTCAGTCCGTTTAGAGCTTCACACAACATAACAAGTTCACATTTTCTTCATCCATTCACAGTTATTCCATGATCCATCTACCATCTCTTAAGTTGTGTTAACATTTTAAGCGTAAAATTCACCATAAGAACTCCAGTAAGATTTCGCGTAAGTAGCAAGGACTCGGGGCAAAACAAGAACAATATGGTGGATTTTGCCCTTCTTCCGGTGACGTCACATTGACTAACTGGAAACTCACAAGTGAGCTATTGCACAGACACGGTGTGGAAATATCTCTAGCGGGAAGAGAACATCAACTCACCTTGCAGGAGGTCCGCCACTGTATTCAGTAAGTAGTTGAGAAACTCGTGGGCATCCTGTTGCATATAGTTATCAAACACCTCTGAAATCAATCAAATACAAGTTAAATACAATCACCAAACACTCTGAAATCACCCGTTTACAAGTGGTGAAAGGTTTCTGAATTCCACACACTGTCATGTTACAACAGGAGTTTCTCTACGTCCTTGAAAAACAACTGCAGAGCTTTTAGTTTAGACCATCAGCTAAAGGTTTGCAGTGGTACATACCAATGAAACGTATTGAAGATATCAGCTGTGACGTTATGTAACGTCGCTGCTAAAGCTGCTACGAACCTGTCTTCCATCAAAAGGACCTATACTATAATTTATAATTTATGATTCAGACCACTTACCAGCTTACCACTATAAAGTAAAACTGGTCTCAAGTTTCAACATCTGTCCTACTCAGATGAGAAGTGATTTCTGGACTTGGGACAAAACTGACAGTTTGACACAGTTAGAGACCATGCTTGCACCGCCGAAAGAGCCTGGTATCAAACAAGTGACCTATCGTCAGGATTTTGAGTGACAGCTTAACTGACCAATCAGAACGCAGCATTCTTGATAACCTTCATTTTCAAGCCGCCACTTTACCCAGCAAAAACACGTCGGGTAAAACTTATTTGCTTGTCGACTTTTCGCGAGGGGGCGAAGCTTGCGATAGGTCAATTACGAAGTGTACCAAGCCAAGTAATCGCAAATCTAAGCAAGGAACAAGATGGACCAGCACATAAAAAGTTTTAGCCAGACGTAAGGAGGGTTTATAACGGGTATGAACAGTCTATCTGCTAAGGGCAACATCAGGAACTGTTTTGCAAGTGAAACTTTGTCTGGCACTCACAACGTATCTTTGCTACAGTGAGTCGTATCATTACACAAAATAACTACCATATCTCTACCACAAAGTTCTATGCAAAATTGCCTTAAAAATTAAGTAAAGCTTACAATTGGCAGACTTAAGTAGTGATTTTTGTACGATGACGAGAAATAAAAACACTTCAATGACAAAAATTAGTGAAAAAAGATATCGTAATGACATAGCTTTACATTGTCACTGACCGTTTTCAACTATTGAATCCATTGCCAACAGATAACACTGACCGTTTTCCTTCCGCAGTTTCTGTATGAACTTCTTTGGCGCAATCGTGCCCACCTTGCGTTTCTGTGTGGCTATGCTGTGGAACAGATCACCCAGGCAGGTCAACAGTGTCTCCCTCTTCTGGCTCTTTTGCAACTGCTTGTAGGCCAGCACCTTGTCACGGAATGGCTTACAGAAGTACAGCGCCTGCAGCACTGAATTACAGTAGCAGGTGTTGCCAAACTGAAAGGGAAATGTATCACTGCAAGCAGAGGTGTAACATACGAGGAGGGTGCAAAACCATATACCATATATTGTTGATTTTCAATAGTAAAAGACACTGGCAAAAAATGGAAGTGAGGAGAAACTATCGTTTTCATAAATGTTTGATAAGGAGCAAATTGAGAACAGTGTTACACCGGTAAGTGGTCTTAATTAATTTCTTTTGACGTAATGCGAGTTTATACCAGTTTTTAATAAGTAATATTGCAGTTGGTGTTTGTGTGAAAAACACGACCAAACTGTACTTACATTTACTAATCCAAAGTAATGTTCATTGATGGGGAACTGTTCTGATCCAATCTCCTTCTCCAACTGGGATCCATTGGCACCCTGAGAAAAAGACATGCGAATATATTTATGGAATCTCTGGCGAAACGACCTCGACAGCAGTGACCCCAGAGGTCAGATGGTGGACCAATCACATCAGCATCAACTTTGACTTCTAGGAAACTGAGTCCTATCTGTTAGCCAATCTCTGTTTTCAACAATTTTTCAATCCATTGTTATTTTTCACAAGATTGTGAACCATTAACAACAAAATACCCAAAGGTGGGTGTACTCTCAGTGCTCTATTTGGTGACTTGTGGCTCCAAAATTCATTGCAAAATTTGTGGTGACTTCCATTCAATACCTTTGGCTCACGATTGTTCCGTTTAATTTGTGAAATCAGTGTGTTTGCCACCACAGCAGTCAGCACTTAAATTACGACACGAACTGACGGAAGTTGGAACTATTCATCAAAAATCAGGAAAGATTGGTGAAACACGCACCATCCAGAGTAACCGATCTTCTGCGTTCTTCGTTGGCAACAGGAATCAAGCTACAGATTGAACTGATTGGAGCATATTTTTTCAGGGTGAAATGGAAAAGGCATGTGTAATTTTTTTGGTCGCCGAATTCGATGTCAGTTTTGGCGACATCAGATTTCGTTTGGCGACCTGGGAGTTTCAAGAAGACACATTTGGCAACTTGACATCAACCTAAGCGTTGAGAACTGACTTTGTTAGTGGTATTGAGTACTTTACTATCAGTGAACCAACATTGTGAGCTAATTTTTTAATTCGGCAAAGTTATCGTCCTCTCCCAAAAGAAGTCAACCAAATGGCCTGTGCACATATGAGCACATCGCTTTGAAACCAATGTCTTGACTTCTTTTTGTTATTAAAACTGGAGAAGGATATAAAAAAATATCAGATTGTATTTCTTTTGAATGTTCGCAACAGACAAGGTAGGTGTCATTTGAATGAAGCAGTTACATAAAAATCCTATGCATGGTTGGATATGCTTGATTTTAAAGTCTCAATGCTAGAGGAAAGGAAACAGTTGTGTTGGGCTGGAAAAGTGAGCTAATTCCCTAAACTTTCAAAATTTTTACCCACATTGTGTACTAGCTGTGTTTTGTCATACACAGCTAGCTAGTTGATTAAGTCCCCCTTTGTCATCATGAGTAAAAAAAAATAATTGCAGGCGGTCTGGTACACGTTGTACCAGACGTGCGCAGGCCGCATGTGGGCCCATTGCACTGATCACCTGGAAATATTTTTGTGCTTTATTAATATATAGTTTAAACCGAGCTGAGGAGTTAGAAACCTGACTCAAGGGTCTAGCAGTGTGGCACAGTGGGACTCGAACTCACGACCTCGAGTAAAGAAGGCGGTCACCATCACACTAGGCCACACTGCCTCCTCGTCATCGAGAGTACACACCTACATTGAAGTTGACAAGTCAGAGAAAAATCGCCATACTCCTGTTGAGTTTAGGACCTGATTGCTTATTTCACGGGCCAGTCGTATTAACTATTCATATTAACCAGTCGGCCAAAGAACATGCTCTTAGCCAGTGAAGAGTAGGTGAATAATTAAGATAAGTCACTAGTAGTAGTAGGAGAGGTCAGACATTTACACTCACTGTACTGACTGTAGATTCCTTACAGTTGTCATTTTGTTTAGGGGCACTAATGATTTGTGCCTCAACGGCAAAAGAAAGAGAGTAGCACAGAGGGATACTTGTCAAAACATCAGCTGAAGATAGACGGTAGAGAACCGTCCAGACGAACCCCTAGATCACACAATCAAACTTTGAACTCCGGCGAGTGGGCCAGTGGCAGAGGCAGTGCCATTGAAAAACAGGCGGAAGTGCAATTAACTTATAAATGCAAAATTTATCAAGCAATTGCAAACACATAATATTCAACTTCAATACGGATAAATTTTCGCAGATTTCACCAAACACAATCTTACCATTTTCAAACATTAACGCCCATCAGCACTGCGTAATATTCATTTTCATATTCTCTCATCTCATCAAAAATGCAAACATTATGGTGGACTTGCTACAGGCAGAGACCTCTATGGTCATTTAAATGAAACTCGGAATTTGGGCTTTTTTTCATATCAAGTTGCTAAATGAAATACGCGGAGATAAAGTTAATTTTTCCTGTCTTTTATAACAAATAAGATACCAATTTTGTTTATTCTAGAGAAAACTGAAAATCTCGAAACGTTGTCACGTGACAAGGTGCATGTCCTTTTCGGACTCCATCTTGGTGTAAGTGCATGGGGATTTTCTCTTGTCGGTAGTTATGATCAAAATGAAGACGTTGTATGTCAGATTCGAGCAAGAATAGTGGCGACAACTGTCACTTAGAACACGGTTTAGCAATGTAATGATAGTAGATGACCTATATACTTCTTCAGTTGTTTCATTTGACGTTTTCCCTCTCTTCCGTGCGTTGGCGAAGCCGACACGACGGGCGACAGCCATCGACAGGCCACGATTTGTTAATTTGGCAGCGGTCGGATATTGTGGACCCTGATTTTGAGCACCAGTTTCATCCACTGAGTAAAAGGCCAGTCATTTAGTGATTGCCTGGTTCTCTAAATCAGGATCCATTATATCCGACCAGTTAACGTTAACGAATCGATGGCATGTCACCCACGACGTTTCTTGTTTCTTGTCCACGCAAATGGCATGTGGTGCAACCAACCAGTCTGTAAGTAATATAGCTCAGGGTAAACACATGTGTAAACAGACCTGCAGGTCTCCAAATTGAGCACTGCCATATGTAATACGAGTGAGACTAGGTCCCTAGTTAGGACTGTTTTGTGCAACCAGGCACTGATTTCACATGAAAGGCTCTTAATGAAAGGTCATGTTTTTTGATATTCTGGGCAACCTATGTTGATGAAATCTTTGTATATTGCAGGTAAATACATACGATGACCAACCCCACAGGTGTCAGGCGCGGTACGCGCTACATGTTCTCCCGTCAGTTCCGTCACAAGGGTGTCACCAAGTTGTCGCGTTACTTGAAGGTGTTCAAGAGAGGGGACATCGTTGACGTCAAGGTATTGGCTTGGACATGCCATACTTGTCATAATAAATCATTTGTTACTTCTGTTAAAGTCTGGATCCGTAGGTTTGAAGTCCTGAAGCAGGATATTTGTCTTTATAACAGCAAGAAATCTGGTCTATTCAGTTTGCTTGTGTTTGGTGGCTGTGAGGAGAAAATTCTCACCTGGAAGCTCCAGGTGCCGTAAAGGACATCTTGAATTGTTTTAATAGCTGAATGATGCTACTGTGATTTAACCCCGTGATACGTGATGTACTGACAGTTTGGTCTTTTGACAGGGTGATGGTGCCATTCAGAAGGGCATGCCCCACAAGTGTTACCACGGCAGGACGGGAGTCGTGTACAATGTCACACAACACGCTGTCGGTGTCATCGTCAACAAGCGGGTCAAGGGACGCATCATACCCAAGCGTATCAACGTACGCATTGAACACGTGAAGCACTCTAACTGCCGGCTCGACTTTCTGAAGCGTGTCGAAGAGAACGAAAACAAAAAGAAGGCAGCCAAGGACGCCGGTCAGACAGTGCACTGCAAGCGAATTGTAAGTACCTCACCAAAACTTTAAAAGCTGCATTTGGCGCCCCCTTTAGCCAATTAAAAAACGAAAATCGAATCTGGGCTTTTACATCCGTAAAACTGGCAGTTTAAAGATGCTCCGTCTCATTAGGTTGTGAATATGCAAATGAAGTGCTAATTTACAAACAACCCTAAGTATATCGGTGTGCCAGAAACCATCCGAGAACCAGTTAGCATTACAATCTCACGAAAGTCTCGTTTTGCTAGACTATTTTTATGGAAATGAGTATGCTTATGTCATCGTTACCCTAATGAAACAAGGCACAGTTTTTATTATTTGTTCATTTCATGATCAAATAACGATTGGAATTATCTTTGGTGTTCTATACGTTTCCACTTGTTTTTAAGTTCATCAGTTGTGTTGTTTTCTTGAAAACTGTAATTTATTTACAAATTGTTTCTTTTCCTGATTATACTTGTACACACAGTTCTCCAGGAAGTCACAAGGTGGCGCTTGCTACCAATTTAAATATTCATGGTTTTAATGAGACATGGCATCTTTAATGTGTCTTACTGTGATGGGATTCTATTCCGGTTGCCAACTGGAGTCACAGGCCACGCGCCATTTTCGAATTACAATTTTAGGGTTGGCTGACCCCAACAAGTCTGTAGCATTTCCACTTATCTTGAGTTATTGATGGGTTCGGTGTTCTAGTTGTTAATGGAAATAGGTCAACTTCTTTCGGACGTATCTGACCACTGCCTCATTGTGGCACTTCTTTTTTTTACGTTCGTCTCTGTAATGTTGGAGTTCCTGGAGGGGTTGTCATGAAATTTTGATAATATGTGACTGTAAGGCAGACCCCAAGGTTTTCCCATTTTTGGTCGGGTTCAACATATTCTGCATCACATAGCTACGTTATTATGCTAATAAATAGCCATAGAAGCGTACCGTTTGCAGTGCTGTCAAGGGCACATTGCAGCACTTTAAGTTGCTCGTTGTTTCAATTAAAATTGCAATTTTGTCCTATTGTTGTTTTGAGTTGGGTTGCTGAAGCAGGGAACTTCGACAACGTGCAGTGCCGTTCATTCTTCAATCAACAAAATGTGCCCACGGTTTTCTGGTAACATGTTTTCTACCTCAAAACGTAGATGAGTGTATTTCGGGATGTGCATATTGTAATGTTAAGTCTTGTTATGTATTTCATTGTTTTTTTGTTTTGTTTTGTAGCCTGCCCAGCCACGTGGTGCTCACACTGTTCGCACCAGGTACAACAAGCCACAGTTCTTAACACCCATCCCTTATGAATTCATAGCCTAATTCTGCTGTACAGTGAATTCTCAATAAAAAAATATAAAACACACATTCTTATATTTGTACTGAACATAATGTAACTTGAGAGAGGCTCGCTAATTCTGAGTATTTGGAGTCTGGGGTACAGGGAGTCGGGGCAGAATTACTTGTCAATGTTGAGGATATACCTGTAATGCACATTTCAATGGGCAATTTTAGGATAACAAAAAAATACCTGCCCTGTGTGTTGGCTGGTTAACCCAAGTGTAAACTGTCCATTTCCAGTACTTCTATAGGCATGCACAATTTTGCTAAAACTGGTGTGCAATTTGTATGTATGCTGAAACAAGCACCCTCCTAGGATCACTACTACCATCACATGTGGGGCTGTGGGCAACCTCTGTGGGTACCTCTTTTTTTTCAAGGTCTTTCAAAACAAATACCATCACATGTAAGAGGAAAATTACATTCCTTTGTTTCCTGGAAATTACCGCCATTTAGATTAATGATGTTCCACTCCACTGAAAGTTATGGTTCTCACAACTGCAAAGCAAATACGGCGGGCCGAGTGGCCACTGATCTGTATTCAGACTTGAGCCTTTGACTTCTAGAATGTTTGAGAATTGAGATGACTCGACACATTGCTTTCTGGTGTTCACGTGTATACATCTGCAAAAATGGACTAAAAGCCCTGGGGCCCCTTCCAAGAAACTGACTTAAGTTCATTTTTTGCTGAAGTCTAAGATTTATCTCTATTTATAAACTTTGAATCTTCCACATCCGGCAAGTTAGTCAAAATCGAGACAAAAGAAAACGTAAGTCAAACTTAAGATGTCTTTCTTGAAACAGACTAAACAAATTGAGTTTAATCTTAAAATTGGTTAAAATTTAAGATTTGTCGCGGTTTTCTTGGAACGGATCGCAGATTCATAGATGAGTTTTGCTAAACATAATGAAATATGAATTGCAAGAATTGTTTCAGTGAACTGTGGTTGAAATTAGGTAAAATTGAGGTCATATTCTTCTGCCAGACAACAAATTCCATATATGATTTGGCAACTTGAAATATCCACTGTCGGATCTAGGATGCCGCTAGGGGGTAACCACAATTACGGTCCTTAGATGACGCTTAAAAAATCGGTGTTTTTTTGACCCAGGTTGACGAAATTCGGGTAAATCTATGTTTAACTTATATGCTCCCCTAAACAGCTAAGTTCAGATGTGTATTGCAGGAGTTCCAGTGAAAATTCTCAGTTTGGAACACTCAAAAAGTAACCATTTTGGTCAAGGTCAGAGCGTAGCCCTATCCTAAATGTTAGAAATAGTCAGTGCTCGCCGTCCCAAAGTCAACGGCAAACGATCAACCACCACGATGTTTCACATTATGGCGACGCATACAAGCGCTATTTTCGACGATTTTATGAACTGTGAACTCTATTTTCAGACTCTGCAAAACGCAGTAGTCGATATTTGAGTAAGTACCGCCTATATCCTAATCTTCAAGAAAATTTCGGCTTGAATTTAAGTGTGCCACTGGGCAAGTTTGAGAGAGAATTTCATCCGCATGAATTATGTTTTGAGTTAAAAAAGTAACGAAGCGGAAAAAAAATAACGAAGCGGAATTAAGATCTTTCCCGGATAGACAGTGTTAAAGATCGCCCGACAAGCCTTGCTACCATCAACTTTGACATCATTGATTAGTTACCGGAGACGAGGGCAGTTTTGAACATTTCAGTCAAACCTCTTTTTCCAGTCCTATCGCGTTTTGTTTATTCTTGCCAATTTTTGTTAGTTTCTTCCGCGTTGATAAAATGAATTGTTATCCATAACTGAGTCTTAATTGCCTCTGGGAATTGAGAATTCTGAAATAAGAAATTTTCTGTTGGGATGCATTTCTCGGTATAGCTGTCCCCTAGCGCCAAACACCCTCGTTGACCCCACTGATTATGAGCCACGTTGACATTGTTGTATCATTCGGCCTCCATAATAACATATTCCAAATATGTAAGGAGCCACATACCCCCATTGAATGGACAGTTCCAACAAACGCAGTATATGGCCACGCCTATAGTGAGCAGTTACCGCCGTTACGAAATCCCAATGCACAAGCGCAAAGCCAAGGCGGACTGGAAGTCCCAAGTTTTAAGCGTACACACAGCTTTTCTACGATCTGTGTTTTTGGTCAAATTTCACCAAAAGTGCAATCGTACAGAAACCATTATCAAAATGGGTATTGGGGAAACAATAAACGAGCCGTTCGTACGAAAGCTGTATATTAACGATACCAAACCTTCTAGCCCATTGAGATTACCGTAACGCCAGCTCAAGAGTGCACCTGAGCATTCATTCACAGATGTCTCGATGATCGATTCAAACAATCATCGTGGGTCGGCAGTAATTGTTTCGCATTGTACTCTTATGTTCGTCTACAAGATAATAGCTCCGGTAAGTTACTTCCGATGACATAAGAGATGATGGGGCAAACTATACTTTTCCGTGGCTTGAGTCTTGAGTTTGTCAAAGACTGAAGCCACATCTTAGTCCCGCTGCAATCCACACATGTTCCATGTTTAATTGTTAATTTACAAAAGATACTATCGAAAAATGAAAAATATTTGTGAAACGTTGTGACGGTGAATTCATTTCACTTAAGTTTTGCTCAGATCGTCTGCTTTGGCATATATTCAGATGAAGTCTATTTGTGCATTTTTCTACGTTTGTTATCTGCATTGCACGTGCCCTAAGCGTATCGTAAACCCGCCCAACGCTTTCGTTTGCTACCATTGTTTGTGGGACAAAGATATGGCGGACTATCTTTGTGTTTAGTAAGATGACCGCGCCCGGGCTGGTTGAAACTGTTAGCTTGATTGACATTTTTACAATCATAGTCGGTTTTGTGTCGTAGCGATAAGTTTCATCCGTGTGTAGCCCAAGTAAAGCTACTGCTCACCAACAGCTGTGCAGCCGATAGGCTCAGAACTCAACTTTCTCAGTGCAGAGCATTTTTAGTTTAGCCATGTCTTTCGTTTCGCTGAACGTTTAGTCTGCTGCTCTTGTCAGTTGTGCATGGGAGTATGATCCTAGTGTGATTGTAGGAGTTCTGCATTGAGCCACATTAAATTATATTGTGTTTTTGAAAAAACAGAGATGTTTGCAAAAAGACCACAGAGATTGGTCTTCGGTAGGATATATATTACAGCCAACCTGGACACGCCGTTTGACGAAGAAAGTAAAGCAAATGGCAATGATAAGACAGATTCTTTCGCAAAAGCCTCAACAATCTTCCCACGCACGGTCAACTCCATTGCACGTTTATTAAAACAAACGGAATACCATTACCGCAATGACCTTCACCTTCAGTTTATTAAATACGCGTGAATCTTAGTACCAAATAGAACACTGTCCCGTGGGTTCCCTGAGCTGCTCAATCTTTCATCAATAGCTGATATTTCTGGAAGACTCGTGTTTCGGCGACACTTTCGATCGGTTTCGCCAGTGAAGCTTTTACACCTAGCGTTTTCTTGATCCCTCCGTAAATATCCGGAATTCTGTACTATTATGCCTCGTTAGATGTAAAAACCATCACCACAGGTTAGCACTAAATTGTCTTGTCTTTGGAACACGCTTGTTCTTACAAGTGAACATGGCATCAGGACCTGCAGCTCACACAATGTTTATCTAAACCATTAAACAGTGTTATGCGAGTACAATCCTAAGACAATCATTGCATTCAGCAAATCCTTAACAATAATCTGACATAGCAAGAAGGATATAAAATTGTCTACCTTCTGTTGTACAACTGACAAAATGGCGCCTGTGGTTTCGTGACATTACACGGTAGGTCCCACAACATGTTGCACTTCTCTAAAGTTGGACCATACAGTAAAAGTACAATATACCAGCATCACAACTTTGATGTAGTTATTATAAGTTTGGAAAATATAACATTTTCTCTTACAGCCATATTACTCTTTTACACTTTTCTTTTTAAAAGCCCCAAGAGCTTTCATTGGGTTCAACAGTTTCTTTTTGATGACATCAAATCGCTCGACCACGACGTCATTTCCGGCCTCTATGTCTAAGCTGTTGGGGTTGTCCACAAGTCTTCCTTTGATGAATCCTCTCATTATGGCGTCAGCCACGAAATATTTGTCTCCCGTCACATTGTTGATATATGCTCCAGTATCTTTCTCAAGAATTCCCTGTTCTGCAGCTTCTCTAAAACTTATCTATTGGAAAGAAAACATTATTTATTTAACGAAGTTGTCCGCCATCGTGCCTGCAAAGATCGATGTTACAGCATTTCTGTCCATTGGAAGCTCAGCAACTCTCGCTTAGTGAAGGTATAATAACAGTATTTCAACCTCAAAGATACGTGCTAGAAAGACTATCAAATTAAATGAAGACCGCATAAGAACGTTTTGGTGTCTGGACTCAGAAACCAAGTTAACATGTTCCGATGAGTATATCACTGCGTGGAAAAACACCTGAGAAAAATGGCTTGTTTGATGGTTAAACATGACGCGTGTGCTGATAGGCCTATACTCCCACAATATGCAAATAATTATGGTGTCCAGGAGAATTTGCTTACCTTTGACTTTGCTTTTTGATCGACAACTGCATGAATAGCATAAGTTTTTGACACTACTTCCGGTTCAGAAACAGGCACTTTGTTGTCATATTCGACTACAAGAAGTTCTGCCTCGATAGCGTCAGCAAGATCCATCTCTTGGCCTAAAAATATATGAACAATCAGAATTAAAGTGTTCCGGAAGATGTCACCTTAGTGTTAGTCGTCATTTGCAGCAATCGAATGTATATGCGACGTGCACATTGCGTTCATTCAGTCACACCTAGAGACAAATTCAATGTAACCCACCTGTGACCGAACTTTTGTATGTCTGACTGGCTTCATGTATAATCCCTTGCTTTACCGCATCGACCAGAGACAACTGTTTTCCACTTTTGGCGTCAATGACGCCGAGAATAGTGTAGGGTCGTTGCTCCCGGGTGGTTTTAATGGTTATGAGACCAACAGATTTTGTTACCTGAAACGTAAATTAAAACTTTTGCTATCAAAAATACTGAAAATGGAAATTTGACATGGTTTAGAGTTGTTACCTTTCTGCAATCATACACTTAGTATAATAATAATATTAAAAGTCCGTGTGTAAACAATGAAGTTTCCCATGTCGCCAGTCGCAACTGGCGACGGAACTTCAAATTCTAGAAATTGGAAAGACCGAAGCTGCAATCTGTAAATCCAAGGAAATCACGAGAGAAGCTAGAGTGATCACATGCTTCGCTTGCAATGTATGGCGACACCTTGCGAAGACTTGCGGGATCGTACGTTTTCGCGAATTTCTTGGGTCTACGGAACGCGCGCAAGCCTAACAATGAAGGACGCACCTTTTCTGCAGTTCTCTTCGTTTGTGTGAAGCCAACTCTGATGAGACCCTGGTTTATTGCAAGTGGAATTGGAATCTCGTTCCCTGTTTTGGAGTCGACGTAATTCCCTGTCGTTTTGTTGATGACTCCCAGCATTATGGCTGTTTGAAAGGCAATCTCCTCGCCGGTGTTCGGATCAACGACGCCCTCGATTGTAAAGTTCTGATTCTCTTCTGATTCGGTCTCCACCACCTCTTCAGTTTTTGTTTCTTCTCTCTGTATCGTGAGGAATTTCTACATATTATTTTCTGCTCTATTTAATGAAGGTGTTTTTCGATTACTAGTACCTGAGGAAAAGCAAATGAGTGATGGCATTAGGAACCCTTATCTAAGATTGGTTGATCTGTAGATGAAAGGCAACGCCGCCGACTGATGTAATATGGGAGACTTTTTGGACTAGTAAGGGGATATTCTAATACGACCACTTCAAGTAATGTTACATTTTACTAATCTTTCTAGACAGAGGAAACTGATATTTGTTCATCCCAGAGTAGCGACTTATAAAAGATTATTCTTCTTTCACACCATAATGCGTGTTTCGTCTGCTGGAAGGAACAATTTCCCACAATCCATAGCACAAACAACGTTTCCCTTTATCCCATAAAAGGCCGATATTTGGGTTTTTGTTAGAACTTACCTCTACCGTCAGATGAACATCCTCGATAGTGGACATGGGTGCAGACGACAGGTCTACGGCGTCCAAAGCTTCCACTTCCTCTTCTACCCCGTCCTCCTCGTCTGCTACGCCGGCCATATTGATTTTGTTGACATTAATGTCCGTATCCCAAAACCTAAAAAATATTGCGTACGACGAATAAACGAATGAACGAATCTTAGTATAAAAAATGAAATCCTGTACGGCATCGTACCAACTGCCTTCGGGAAAAGATGTATGCATTCAAAAGACATTTAACTATGTCTAGTTGGTAAATATCTTCGTCACCATCGGTCTATTTTGTCCAGACAGTTGGTGCTGATTTTGGACGCCGATTCGGTGGTGAGAGTAGCACATTTACCGTATTTCTCTTTATTTAAAACATTAGGTGACCTCATACGAAACCGATATTTCCTCTCTACTTCTGGAAAATAACTAGTTGTCGTGAAAGGTGAGTGTGCTTTATTTTGTTAATCAAACTCCCTAAATAACTTATTGCTTTATATACATTTCTCCGCATGAACACGTTTTCAGAACAATTCACTTACTTCAGATACTGCGTTGACGTTATATACTTTAATTGGTCAGCTCGGTCAACCATCAGCATGTACTGGGGATGTCGCATAGACTCGGCAATCATCTTGTACGTCTCCCAGTACGTGTAAAAGTCCTGACGGAAAAACACAGATTGAAGTGAAACAGGGTTCAGTATCAACACCAGGGGAAGTACTTCACCGAGTGTGCAACGGTTGTGTATTAGTGCCGCTTTTCGTTGTACTAACGTTTGTTTCTTGTGTTTCAATAGCCAGTCAATAAGACGGTGCGTTTTGGTTCTCTTTGTAATTCATGACGTTTAAGTTACTGTTTGGAAATTGTTATGGTTTATAGTAATCCTCAGAATGAAAGAAGTGGTCGGTGGGTGAGCCTGAAACAGGACTACGCGAAATCAAATGATTTCCGAAAACTGCTCAGTCTGGTCCACGTGCTGGACGTTCTTACGGAGATGCCTACCATCTAGCCTATGGACATTTGACGCATCACATGAGAAAGGATTGAACGTGCGTTAATTATTTTCAAAATGTACTGCTTCTATCTCTACCTGGTATTTTCTCATCAGTTCTTCTAATATGCTCAACTGGATCACCACAGCTGCAAATGTATCTTCGCCGATTTTTCCTAAAACGAGAAAATGACTATTAATAGAGTACAAGCTATAGTGTTGATTTGCGGGTAGGTAGAAAATGGAGAAAAGACGTGACACAAATGTCTTATCTTTGACAGTTTAATAAACAAACCTGGCCCCCAAAGTCATTTTTCCTGAATTCAATAGTATCAGGAAGAGATAACCAGGAAGGGACAACTAGCTAAACCGCCGTTTTTGGCCTCCTTCCCCGGTCTAATTTCAGGACTTAAGTTTCGTTTAAAAGGAAACAGATGATTTTATCAGAGAGATTAAAGCTTTTTCTATAGAAGGATATCAAAAAACTCACTTTGCAACCTTAAACAGTGGTGTAATTGTACTTTAAAAATATCGACTTCAGAGCACTCAATCGCAACTTCCCACACGCAGTCACGGGTATTTAAGCTTTTCCGTCGATGTATAGATGGCGCAGTAGTCAAGTACTCCCTCATTTGCATATCAAATTTGCATGTGGGAGTTCTGAGACTCTCGTCAGTTGTTGGTCGAGCGCTTGAGTGGATAAAGCGGTGACCTCCCACTGAGAGCACGCGCTGATGAAGATACCACTCGATCGCTTCGCAATCAGGAGGTGAAAACACTCTCATGACCGCAGTTCTGAATTCCAGCTAAGCAAGCCCTATTTCGAGGAGCGGACTTTGAATTGTTTTCGTCCCCTGACAGTGGATTGCAGAGATTAGAATGAGGTCAACATCAAACTTTCTGCGGCTACATGTCGTGTTGACAAAA